>PVHX01022968.1:0-26638 GCA_004024805.1 Geosciurus inauris
ACTCTGGCTTTCCCTAAGGGTGGTTTCGGGCCTTCTGTCTCGCCTGACCACAGGAACTCGAGAGCGGAACTGAGGCGGGCCCAGAGCGCACTAGGGTGGGGCCTCTTCACGCTGGGGTCTCTGGAGGCCACTCTTACCCTGGGTATGCCTTCCTCTGTGGCTGGTAGCAATCAGACTCTGGACAATCCTTAGTTGGACACCCGTGGAGTTTCCTGAGGGTGGATCTGGGCCCTCTATAGCTCCTGCTGGACCCCAGGAACTCTGGAGCAGAACTGGGGCAGACCCAAGCTGCCCTTGGATGGGGCTGCCTCACACTGGTGTCTCTGGAGCGACTTTTGCCCTGAATTTGGCCTCCCCAATGGTTAGAGGTAGCAGACCCTGGTCTCCCTTTGGCTGGACAACCATGGAGGTTCCTGAGGGCGGGTCAGGGTCCTTTGGGGCTCCTGCCGGTCCACAAGAATTCTGGAGTGGAACTGGGGTGGGCCCAGGCTGCCCTTGGGCAGGGCTGTCTCCGCTGATGTCGCTGGAGTGACTCTTACCTTGAATTTGGGCTCTCCAGTGGCTAGTGGCTGGGGCCGTGTGTCCACAGGAGCAACTGCTAGGGGTCCTGCGTGGTTGGGTGGGCGCTGGAGCCAGGAACCCTGTGTAGAAGTAGTCTCCGCCCAGGGCGAGCCCTGAGCTGGAGCCCAGAGCCACTGGCCGGTGATCTCCGCCGCCGCCCCCCCACTGAGCTCTGCTGGGGCTTGCTGCTGAAGTCACGCTGATTGTGGCTTTGGCTGCTGCCTGGTGAATTTCACTTACTCGCGCAAGTGAAATTCCTGCGGGGGTAGCTGTACGATGACGGTATTTCCAAAACTTCAATCTCTGGCTCTGGAGAGACTGACCGTGGTGTCCGACTAGGCCGCCATCTTGGAACCGCCCCCTATCCTTATACTTTTAATAGGTGCATGCAAATAATAATTTTGATCTAATGAAGAGTGAGGCAATATCTAATAGAGACCTGTAAATGACAACCCACAGATGAAATGGCAGATATCAAATAGTTAAGTGTGCCCATAATTTTCTCCACTTACAGTTCCCCTTGGCTTCCTTTTCAAAGGAGAAAATGAAATTTATTTTCCTTATAAAGAATGTATTTTTAAGGCAAAACTATTTTACCATGGCCTTTACAAATGGAAATACTTATCTTTACTGGAGATGCTTTCCTTCTGCCATGTGCTCAGCATGACATTTTTAGAAAAGAAAGATATCTTTGATAGCAGGATTTACCAAATTTTTCGTATGCAGTTTAAATTCTGTAATAAAAATTGATAATCTGTCTTTAAATGAAGCAAGAGGAAGAGTGGAGGGAGGTGCAACTGGAGAGAGACAATGCTGCACCATGAGCCCATGGTGAGGAGCTTGGGTTTTACTTTACTTGCAATGGGAAACTGTCAGTTTTCAAGCAATTTTAGTGAGGTATGGTTCACATACAATAAAATGCATTTATTTTCACTGTATGTTTTGATGAATTTGACAAATGTATGCATCCAAGTGGCCACTACCACATTGAGATATAGAACATCTCCACCACCCAATAGTTCACTGTGGTCTATAGCAATCAGTTCCTCCTCTACCTGGCCCTAGACAACTGTGGATATACTTTGAGTCACTCTAGATTAGATTTTTCATGACTGTAGTTTCATATAAACGAGATAATCCAATACGTACCCATTTGTGTTGGGCTATTTTTGCTCTGCATCATGCTTTTAAGATCCATCTAATATTGTAGCATGTATCATGTGGCATATTCATTTTTTTTTATTGTTTAGTACTGTTTCAATGTGTCACTCAACCGTGATTTATTTTTCCATTCAACTGCTGGCAGACATTTGCGTTATCTCCAATGTTTGGCTATTCTGATTAAAACTGCTACGAACACTCTCATTCAAGTCTTCGTGTAAACGTATGTTTTCATTTCTCTTAGATAAGTAATTGGTAATGTAATTAGTGTGGTATGATCACTGTATGCTTAATTTTTAAGAAACTGCATTTTTTTTCTGAACTGGTTGTACCATTTTACATTCCCTCCTGCTTTCTCAGAGGTTTTCAATATTCCATGTCATTATCAACTTTGAGCTAGTGAACTAGGAATCTTTTAAACATAGTGAGTAATGGTACCTCACTGTGGTTTTAATTTGCACCTGTCTGATGCCAAAAGTTGAACATATTACCATGTGCTCATTGGCTATTGGTGTATTGTCTTTTGTAGGGTGCCTGTTTAAATCTTTTGCCCATTTTTGGTTGGGGTGTGTCTCTTCTCATTATTGAGTTTTAAGAGTTCTTTATATATCCCAGATACAAGCCCTTTGTCAGATATATTTTGTGAATATTTTCCCACATTTTTATTGGTGCCTTATAGTTGTACATAATGGTGGGATTTCTTGTTACATATTCATACATGCACACAAAATAACAATGTAATTTGACCAATATCGCTCCCCAGCATTCCCCCTCTATGAATATTTTCTTTAACTTGTAACAGCAAATCATTTGTGTGCTTCACTGTTATCAGAGCTTAGGGAAATAATAAGCTTAGAGATATAAATTGATTTTTATTGTTCAAAATGAAAATATAAAATAAAGAATAATACAGGCAGTAACTGTGGATTTGGTGGGTAAGTGACTGATATTTGGGGAAAAGATCTCTAGTGGCAGGATAGGAGGGAGGACATTAGAGGGCTTAGGCTTGAGAGGCAGCTAATGACAAGAAGGACCATGAGACACTTTCAACTTTGGTTCAATAAAGCACACATTAAATAATCAAAGTCATAAATCTGTAGTCATGAAGGCAGATAATGACCACACTGACTGTTCTTAAGAGTGGCTGTGTTAGAGGACAAACCACTTGTAGTACATTCTGTCCACTGCTTTGCAGCAACTGGGCACTGGGAGGTATGTCTAAAAGTGAGTTGGCAACTTTCTTTCTCTATTCAAAGAGCTTATGCTCTGACTTAGGATTTTCTAATTAGCCATCTTAGCCTATGGTGATTAGAACAGCCGAGGGGAGTGTTTCTAGCATAGCGATTGTCAAGGCAGCCTATGCAGACTTCAGCACAATTCTGTTTCCTCTCATTTAAAGCATGCTGAGAAAAGCAGTTATTTGTGCTCTCCAATTGCTCCTTAAACATGTCTTAGGGAAAAGCCTCCGAAGTTGTCAGTAAATGTGTTCAGGTGTTTGTTATACTGAAATTTCCCCACTTTCTGAGCAAGTTAAATATTTTATCATACAAGAATTGTAATAGCAATTTTCAGAATAGGTTGGCCACATCCTTGAAAACTAAAATCACAGAAAATTATTACAGTGCTCCCAGGTTTTCACTGTTACATTCCATTTGTGGTGTTTTTTAATATGTATTGTTTTTTTTTTTTAATATGTGGTGTTTTTTAATATGTACACTTCTCCTATTTAAAAATCTTGAATTTACTATTCTAAACCTGCAAGTAGAAACTCTGCACAATTATATCATTAGAAAAAGGTGCACTCTCGCTTACCCCATTAAGAAAAGGAAACAAAAAGCAGAGTCCCCTGTGCCCACGGTGGTTTCAGGAAGTACACAACTCAGATTCCACAGTAATGGGAGAAGATATCACCGGCTCCCTCAGTAATGGAGTCCTGAGCTCTGCCCCTGTTGTGATGAACTTTTTGGAAGAACTACTGCTTCCAGGACTGGGGCTGGAGCTCAGTGGTAGATTGCTTGCCTGACACATGTGCGGTCATCCCTAGCACCGCAAAAATCAACAAACAAACAAACAAAATACCTACAGTTGCCTAAAGCCTCAACATATAAGCTCAGGCTACAGAGGAAGGCCTTAAATTTGTGTGCAAGGTATTTTGTGAGATATAGAGCAACAATCTTGGGGGAAGTGCTTTCCCTTCCATAGGTTCTAGTTTCTGTATTGTTCTTTCCTGAAACCTTAAATAATAATGGCTCATATTTATATAATAATTTTAAATTAGCAAAGTAGCTTCCACAGCCCTTCAGGGTCATGCTGGTAAGTGTTTAGTAATACACCCTCAAAAAGAAAAAGAGGGGAAAAAACACCTTATTTGTAGAGTTTGCCAAATTCTGTGTAAATATTTATGCCGTAGTTGATTGCAAGGAAAAGTGACAATGTGGAGTTCGGGACAGGACAAAAACCACTGGTGCTGCTGGGGGTAACAGTCTCAGGGTGGTTGTGGATGAGCACCATACAAGAACTTTTCACATGCTTTCATTGAACTCTGAGGTATTATTATCTCTTTTGCTGATGGGGCTCAAAGAGGCTAAATCATAGGTCAGAAAGTGGAGGAGCCAGAACTGGAATTCAGTCTATCTGATTGACTCGCCTGGGATCAGACAATCAACAGGAAGAGCTGGAGCAGAGCCTCAGAGCCAGGTGTCCTGACAGGGAGGCCTCGCTTCTCTCTAGGACATTCCCTAACTTATTCCCAGTCTATGAAATTAGCTCCATGTCATGGAGATATTGTCCAGATATTGTCAGAGCACTTTTATTTTTACCTATACTTCTTATAGATCAAGTGGAAATGATCTATTCATTTAAGGACTATTCTATATTACATATTACATCTTGAATTACTTGAATATTACATCTATTCAAGTAAGGACTATTCTGGGGGAAACAGAAGAGAGTTTAGAGAGGGCCCCAGCTCTGCCCCTTTAGCTGTGTGGTTGTGGGAAATTGACTTAATCTTTGAATGCCCTGTTTTTCTCTTATGTGGGTTGAGGATGATTAGTACCTGAACAGAATGGATGCTTGATAAATATTACCCATTAATCCTACTGTCCAGCTTTTATATGTTTGATGAAACAAAGAAGCTATGTTCAGAAAAATACATTCAGACTACATTACAATCATGTATTATACAAATACATTATTTGTACATTCAGAAACATGGAATGATTAAAAGACAATTTATAAATGATTGCCAACTGTGTGTTATGAGTTCTTATAAATACATTTCAGGGTTTTGACAAACAGTAGGACTGATATTTTTAGTTGAATAATAATTTGATGCAAGTCCGTCCTTATCTTTCCAATAAAATCAATTATATCAGCATACAAAATGGCAGAGAGAGAAAATGCAATAAGTAAGAATCAATGCCAATCCAGCTTGTGAAATAAAGCATTTTATTGTTGAAAACTCCTGGGGAGCCCTCTAGGATCCCATTTCCCTGTAAACCATTCCTAGGGTTACCACTGCCTTGAATTTTGTGCTTATCATTTCTAAATCTTTTTCCTTTCACTACATTTACATATTGCTGAACAATATCCCCACACAAGATACAGAAATCTTTTATGTTTTAAATTTTGTAGGGGTGATATTATATATGGTCTACTACTTGCTTTAATTGATGGCTTAGGGGATTAATCTATGTTCATTCATTTTAATAGTGATATAGTATTCCATTACTGTATGAACATATAAATTTTTCCCTTTTTTCAGTTCTGGAGATTGAACCCAGGGCCTCACACATGCTAGGCAAGCATTACATCACTAAGCTACATCCCCAGCTCTGTAAGGTTTTCTAAAAATTAAATCTTCCTATTGATGAATGTTTAAATTGTTTCCAGTTTTTTTTATCATCCCCAAATTGTAATAATTCTTGCACATGCCACCTTCTAAATATATGTAAGAATTTCTTCAGGAATTTACACCTAGTGGTCACAAAAGGTATAGGCATCTTCAATTTTACTAGGGAACAAAACCCTTTTTTCACAATCAAAATGTCTACTTACCCTGTCATTACCAATATATGCAAGTTCTCATCAAACCACATCCTCAAAATGCTTTTTATTGTTTGACTTCGAGAACATTACAGTTCTAGTGGCTATGAAATTGTCTTGTAGTTTTAATTTGCATTCCCTTGAGGAGCTGGCATTTGCCTGTTTGCTCTGAGATCCTATATGCTGCCTTTCGCCTCTATTCCGGAGGGAGCTAATTCTCACAAGTACATTTCCACGATCCTTTGCCCACTGACTCCTATTTATACTCAGCTAATGGGATGTGCTGGTGGGAGATCGGAAGCGAAAGCCAGAGTCTCCCTCTCTGCTCAGTTGCAGGTAAGATCCCTGGCAGGGCTTTATCTCCTCCACAGCTCCAACTCCCATGGTACAGCCCCCCTTCTGGCTCCAATTCTTGCAAGCTGGCTCTTTCTCCATTGCCACCGGACAGCCCTGACCTCTGGATTCAGCAAACACCATCTCTCTATCTCTTTCTTTCTAGACTACAGGTCCCCAAAGTTATATCTCTTGATTGCCTTGCCTTACCTTTGGGTTTCTGAAGCATCTGTATTAAATTTTCTATGTTGAATGACTGGGTTTGAATGCTGCTTTCCAGGCTGACCCCTAGCTGATAAAGCTGATATAAGTGAAGCCCAGCTGCTTTTCTTTTTCCCTTTTTCTTTTGCCATTTACATTTTTTTCTGATATAAATTAATTGTACATGCAGTTATTCTAGCTTTTATTTATTTTCTTTTTCCTATTATTTCTACAAAATTTCTTTAAAAATTCTAAATATATAGTGGCAAATATTTTATCCTGGTGTATGGTTTATTTTCTGTTTTTAAAATTATATGTTTTAAGTCACAGAAAAAATTTAATATAATCAAATGTATCATACTTTTCCATTGTAATTTGTTTTTCATTTTAAAATCCATTCCTACCCAGAAGTCAAAAAGATATACTCCTGCTTGTTTTGCTTTGTTTTTAACTTTTCATCTTGTGTTCTTCATATTTCATATTCAGATCTCAATTCGCTTTCCACGTCTTGGGATTTAGTCCACCTGGAATTAATTTTCACATATGGTGTGATGCAGAGGTCTGATTATTATTTATTTCACTGGTAACAAATTATCCTAGAATCAGTGATATGTTTGAGCTGCCTCAAACCAGCTCATGAGAGTCCTATCAAATTTTGAGGAATTTGTAAGCTGGTTGTTAAAAACATTTGTAGTTTGCATCAGTCATGGTGGGAATACACTACAGTAACAGGCAAACACTACAAATCTACTTTCTCTTCAACCCCAGGGAACCAGTGATCCAGCATACCAGCACACTACCACAAGGACTGTTTATCAAGAACCTTAGTGTGGGATGGTGGTGTAGCTCGGTGGTAGTGTGCAACACGTGTGAAAACTTGGGTTCAGTTCTCAGCAGAAAGAAAAAAAATTAAACCCTTATTGTACAGTGCATTTTTAAAAAATTGAAGGTCACAAGTCTATAGTGGTTATAAAATAGGATTTTAAAAAAATCAAATGAGGCTGAATAGAATATATCAGAAAGTATTGCACTTGGTAATGGTGACGATTTTCCTTGAATCTTATTTTAGTTTTATGTATATGTGACTATGTTTGGGATTGCAGTATAAAATGCATCACTCACCGTGGGTTGTTGGTAAAACAAAATGTGGAAACACTGGACTACTTTGTCCTTTCTGATTTGCAAAGCTATTTCTTTCATATGTCAGGTCATCCATGTGTGGCTTCTCCATTCTGTTCTCAGGTTTCTTTATCTGGCTCAGGCCCTACAATCATTGCTTACTTCTTTCAGCTTTAGGAAAGTCTGCATATCTACTATAATGAAGATCTTCATCCTGAACTTGTTCACATTGTTTTGTCTATTCTTCATTCTTTATAGATTTTAAGACAAAGTCTTCAAATTCCATGAAAAATACTACTGCAATTTTAACTGAATTACATTGGCATTATAGCTTATGGAGGATGACTAACATTTTTACAGAGTATTATTGTCCTTGAACATGGAACATATCTTCACTTATCTAAAATTGCATTCATATCTTCTAAAAAGATTTTATAATTTCCTTCATAAAGATATGCACTTTTCCTTAGACTAATTTCTAGTACCTTATATTGTTGCTATTAAATATAATATGCTTTACAATTATATGTATATGTATGTTTTGTTAAGTAGGGACATACTAATTTTTGCATATTGATGCCCAATGCACATTTTAACCTTAATTATTAATTCTAATTTTTGTTCCTTTTTTTGAGTTTTCTATTTAGATAACAATACTATCTGTAGAATGATGGTATAATTTCTTCCTTTAAAATTCTTGTAGTATATTTTCCTCTTTTTTTTTCTGCCTGTACTTGAAATTAGCCAAAAAACAAATGAAAAGGAAAACCAAAAAGAGTGGTGGTGGAAAACCTTTACTTTATTCTGAATTCTTCATCTTAAAGAGTACTTCAAGTCGGGTGTGGTGGCACACACCTGTAATCCCAGCACTTTGGGAGGCTGAGACAGGAGAATCACGAGTTCAAAGCCAGCCTCAGCAATGGCAAGTTGCTAAGCAACTCAGTGAGACCCTGTCTCTATATAAAACACAAAAATAGAGCTGGGGATGTAGCTCAGTGGTCGAGTACCCTTGAGTTCAATCCCTACCAAAAATAAATAAATAAATAAAGAGTGCTTGAAATGTTTCATCATTAAATAGGATATTTCCTGTAGTTTTGCAAATTGTACAAGTTTAGAGAAGTTCATTTTTATTCCTGATTTGCAAAGAGTTTTTAATTTTTAGTGTTGTTGACTTTATTTATTTATTTTGTAGCACTGGGGAATGAACCCAGGGTTTTGAGCATGCTGGGCAAGTACTCTACCACTGAGAAGCTCTAACCCCAGCTGCCAATGATGTTGATTTTTATCAAACATGTTTTTCTTATTCTATTTTATTGATTATGATTTTACTGTTGTGTTAAAATTCGTAGGTTGAGGAAATTTTCTTCTATTCAAAATTTGCCATAATATGCCCAAAGGTATTTTCTCCATCTACTGAGATGATCTTACAATTGTTTTCCTTTAATCAGATAATGTGATAATAGGTAAAACATGTACAGTTAAAACTGATAGGTTATTCTAAACTTACGCTTGTATTCTTAGGATAAACCCAGATTATTATTATTGTTGATGTTGTTTGTTCATCCTTGAGTTTTGTTTGCTAATATTTTACTTAAGTTTTTTTGTTAAATCTTCATAAATGAGACTTGCATGTAATTTTCATTGTTATCATTCTAATCTGATTTAAATATCAAAGTTATAACCAATTATATACCATGTATTTTGGAGTGGGCAATTCTTCATCTTTTTCTATTTTAATGTAAAATACCTCCATGACAGGAATTGGTTCCTTCAATAATCGGTACGTCTCACTAATAAAACCATTTCACCACCCATTTTCAGATTGATTGATTGTCTTTAATGTTTTAAAGTCTGCTTGGTTCTGTTCCCCACCCCACCCCCTTGGAGTCAATCTATCTAGAAAAACAGTTTTTTTAATCTAACTTTTCTAATTTACTGACAAAAAATGTTCAAAGTATTTTCTTTTTTGGCATGGCTTCTATATCTGCAGTTAAAGTTATTTTTTCATTCCTAGGATTTACCATTTCTCTTACTCTTACTCTTGCTCATCAATCATTTCAAAGCTTTAGCTTTTTTATTTGTGGCTTTCAGAGGCCAAGTCTCTAATTTTGTCAATCCTCTCTAATGTATTTTTGCCTTCAGTTTAATTACTTTGGCTCCTACGTTCCTTTTCTGCTAACTGTGGCAGCTTTACTTGACGACTCCCTGGGTTGAGGAGTAGAGCCTGAGAGGAATGAGAGTGCTATCCTTGAAATGAAATTAAGCTATGAAGAACTGAGGCTGGCATTTCTTCTGAAGACTCAAGTAGTTCTTTAAAGGAAAGGCTTTTAAATCTTCTTTGGAGCTATTTGGAAAGCCCTACAAGCTATGTTCTAAGGGAACATTTTCAGAAAATGTTAATTTTTTTTAATTGTACAACAAATTTCTATGAAACCTCAGTGGTAAGAGGAGGATTTTTCTGTCTTATTTAAAGGGTATGATTTATTGAAGAACTCATGAATGCTGAATCACAATGTGGCAGGCACAGGAGAAGAAGATAATACAGCAGTGACTCTTAACATTTATTTGTAAGTCACAGGATATGGACTGAGTTCTCGTAGCATTTGCCACTTTGTCTGCTGGCAAGTCCCCACCCACAAACAGCCAAGACTCACACAAAGGCAGGGGTTTCTCTGTCTCCATTATCTACAAGCACCCAGGTGAGATGGAAGTATTTGGAAGAGTTTTTTTTTATGTCTTTATTGTCACCCAATTTGGTCTCTTTGGTGACTCAGAATTTCCCATGTCCTCTCAGCCCACTCTGAGATGACACGTCTGTCCCTTTGTGTAATGGACTCTATTTTTAACTAAGAAACTCCTAATTTATGCCCCATACAAATAAGTAAGCTAACAATTATAGTGCATAATTATAATTCTTATATTAGAAATATGCAAAGCATGCTCAGAAAAGGTAGAGACAAAATCAGCATTAAGATACATAACAGGGTACTTGGAGGAAGAATTGATGCTTGATTTATTAAGAGGATGTAAAGTGCTTCCAGAATGGGCATGGACAGGTGAGAGAAGTTGTGGCCAGAGGCACAAAAAAATTGATGGGGTGCTACAAAGGCAGTGAGGCCAGGCCCCCAGAGGGACCAGTGTACCATTTACTGAGATGTTCCAGTCACTGAAGAAGGAGGTAGGAGGGGGAAGGAAGCGTGAGTGGTAGATCATAGCTTTTCTTAATTGGAACAGCGTTGGTGCCTTCCAGCACAGGAGATGCATACCCAACTCTCAGCCCTTACCTACAGGGAGAATAGTACCCTCGTTCAACCAGAGCCTCTCTAAGCAGGAGCCATCTGTTCCCATCCCAGCTGGGTTGCTACCCACATGTGCTCAAGAATGGAGGAAAGATTTCTCACTCTATCTAGAACATGTCCTTGGGTGACCTTATCTCCTACTTTGTCATTTCTAGAAGACAGTACATGCTGAGCCATACCAAGATGGTTGAGGATGAGGGCCTGGGCTGATCCAGTCAGGGAAAAGCCAGGCTATTTAGGACATGAAAGCTGGATGAGGGCCAAGCTGGCTTATCAGCAGGCTGATGCCACCAACTACTTAGAGTCAGTGAAGAGGAACCTAAACATTCTATTGAAAAATGCCCTATTTCAAAAATAGCTTCAAAGCTACTGCCCCAGGAAATAGAAGAACACTGTGTTATATTATACTGACATGAGTTTATATAAAGATCTAAATCTGGCCCTTGATGAAAGTTTGGTATATTAAGACCAAGTGCCTCAGCCAAAGTGTTTCTGGGGCAGAGAGAGGCACTAAGCCATGGAGGACCCCACCTCAGGAAGAAATGAGATGTAGCAAATGTTGCAAAGAACTTCCACACTGCATCTCATTGTTCCTCACTGAACCCCAGGAGCTGCACTGTTTTAGTAATTCTTACCTTGCAGGTAGGGAAATAGACGCTACAAGAAGTTGCCTAATTAATCAAGTTCCTGTGCTGGTGAATGTAACATTCAGAATTCATACCAGATCTTTGCCTACCCAAGACACTGGCCCTGAGTAATTCCTAAACCTCTTTTCAGCTCAGCCATGCAGGAGTTGGGGGAAGTGAAGAAAATCTAGCCCTTGAAATTCTGGCCTATCAAGTGGGCCTTGGTCTGGATAAAGCACAAGGGTATAGTTCAGTGGTATAGCACTTGCCTGCTATGTGCAAGGCCCTGGGTTCCCCCCAGTGTTACAAAAACAACAACAACAACAAAGAGAAAGAAGGGTCACATGACCCTTTGCTCCTTCCCTTGAGGCCAGAGGCAAGGTAGCATGAGTTGGCGGGAATGAGAAGGCGTCAGATAGAGAGTACAGGAGTAGATATGGGGGACGAATAATTACAGTAGGGACTTGCCTGTTTACTTTGAAGTAAAGTTTATGCTCATGCTTCTTCGTGACCTTAAGAAATTGTTCCACTTCTCTATTTCGCCAATACATTAGATATAGGACAACCTGTCCTATGAGGATGTAGAGATGGTGCCTCTGCTCAAAGTGTTTATATCTAGAAGGCAGATAATGCATTATAAAGTCTATTATGAGGCAGATTGCTTTCTTTCTTTTTTCTTTTTTTTTCAGACAGGGCCTTGCTAATTCATCCAGGCTGGCCTTGAACATGTGATCCTCCTGTCTCAGCCTCCTGAGTATTTGGGAGTACAAATGTGTACCTCCTCACCTGGCAATTATTTTGAAAGTATTAAGAAACCTATCCTTTTGGAGAACACAGAAGAAGAAGATGTTGTTTTAGATTCTGAACATATAAAAATATTTTGAATGGATTTAGTGTTTGAGCTGACCTTTTTCAGAAAGTAGGATTTAGACAGACAGGGCTGAGGTAGGCAGCAAAGCAAATAAAAGCCTGGAAGGGTCAAGCGCGCAGTTTTGGAGCCTCTGTGAGGTTGATCCCCTCTCTTCCTCCTTGCCCTCTCACTCCCTTGGTTGTGTTCCCCTAGAGAACCCTAGTGCATATTCCAACTGTTTGGAGATTATTCAGCAGCCACATTCGGTACAATGTGGCTTTACATTTTATAGTTAAACAGTTTCTTTCTTAGGGCAATGAATGTATCTTCAATATATTTTTGAAAGTTTCCATTTATTTCCTCCCAACTCATTGCTATTGTCCATAGATCAACAGCTCCTGTCTGATGAACCTTACAGCAAATATATTAAAAGAATAGAAATGATGTATTCAACAGAGACTGAATCCAGGAAGTCAGAAATGAGATTTTTGTCTGCAGTTGATGCTAATAAGCATAAACATAGCCTATGCTGCTCATTCTGCCCTAAAACTTGGATATTGTGTTTGTAAGAATGAGGTATCATATCTGAAGGAAAAGGACATTTAGAGTAAAATGTAATTCTATTGGGATAAGCAACCGTGTTGGAAATTGTGACAAGAGGCTTACAAAAATTTTGGTTGAGGTTGATAAGGGAGAGATGGAGATAAGGGGTGGACCATTGTTTCTCCAGGGCTGACAAGTCAGGGCTCTAAATTCCAGGCTTCCCAAATGGCAATGTGTCACACACACACTTGATTTGAAATTTCCACATGACATGAAGATGTAGTTCCTCCTTATCAGGGCCCAATTTTCTCATCTATAATATGACAGAGTTAAGCCAGATAATCTCTAAGCTTTTTTTTTTTTTTAGTTCTGGCATCCTATGACTGTACTATTTGTTTTCTCAAATTGACACTGTGGTTTGCAAGAGAATGAATTGATATTCTAGTGGACTTTGACAGTTTTTGTTCTCTTAGAAAATGAAATTAAAATATTCATGTTTTGGTATTCAAATCCAGCTTTGTGGTTGTGATTAGGGTAGACAGTTCCCTTCCCAAATCACTTCCAGGAAAACTTACCAAATCATCTGGTGGGTCCACACCACAGGACAGTGGGCAGTCGGTGGTCATGACATTCTCCAGGGTGTGTGCACAGTGGTATGCTGACCCTTGGGAACAAGGTTTCCTCCTGCAACTAAGAAAATAATGCAAAACGCTATAAATAATCTATGGTAAAAACGTAGGCAATGCACCAAAGAAAAAAGAAAAAATGGCTGAAATTCCCCACTCAGGTGATAACCATTAGCATGTCAGTGACCATTCTTACATTTTCTCTGTTTATACGCACAATCACATATAATTTTGTATCAAGGGGATGATAAAACAGGCAATTTTACAATAATTTTTAAGATTTGTTAAAAACTTTCATATTTTAAATTTTCATCTAAAACTTGTTTTAGATTTGAGTATTTATTGTGAAATAAAATATTAGACAATGCAAGAATGTTTGGAGGAGATGAGATTGGGTTACAAGAGCCTTAACCTAATTAGTGAATTAATCCCTGATGGGATTAACTGAGTGGTAGCTGGAGGCAGGTGGAGTGTGGCTGGAGGAAGTGGTTCATTGCAGGCCTGGCTATAGGGTATATATTTTGTATCTGGGAGAGTGGATCTCTCTCCCTCCTTCCTTCCCTCCCTCTTTCCTTCTCTCCTTCCCCTTCCTGGTCATCATGTGAACCACTTCCCTCTGCCACATTCTTCCACCATGATGTTCTGCTTCGTCTTGAGCCGGGAGGAATGGAGTCTGCTGTCTATGGATTGAGACCTCTGAAACTGTGAGCCTCCAAATAAACTTTTCTTCCTCTACAGTTTTTGTGGTGGGTCATTTTAGCTACAGCCCTGTAATCCCAGCACTTAGGGAGGCTGAGATAGGAGAATCATGAGTTCAAAGCCAGCCTCAGCAATGGCGAGGTGCTAAGCAACTCAGTGAGACCCTGTCTCTACATAAAATGCAAAATAGGGCTGGGGATGTGGCTCAGTGGTCGAGTGCCCCTGAGTTCAATCTCCAGTACCAAAAAAAAAAAAAAAAAAAAAAACAACTGACTAAAACAAGGGCCAACCAATCATGGAAAAAAATAAACCTTTTCTCTTCATAAATTGAATATCTCAAGTGTTTGTTGCAGTGACAGAAAGATGACTAACACACTGGTTATTGAGCTGTCTGATTTCCTTATGTATTTTGGACATTAGCTACTTAGCAGATGTAAGCCTTACAAATATTTTAGCCCAGTCCATAATTTATCTCTTTACATTGTTATTTGTTTTTCAGAAGCTTTATATTTTGATGTAAGCCAGTTTTTCTAGTTTTATTGTTGTTTCCTGAATTTTGGGGGTCAAATCCAAAAAAATCATTGCCTAGACCAATGTTGCCTAGGTCATAGTTTTTCCATTATGATATTTTCTGGTAGTTATACAGTTTCTGGTCTAACATTTAAATCTTTCACTCATTTTGAGTTTATTTTTGTACATGGTGTAAGATAAGGATGCAATTTCATTTTTCTGCATGTTAAGTACCCAGTTTTCCAAGCATTATTTATTGAAGAGAGCATCCCTTTCCCATTGTGTATTCTTGTGGTTCCATATGTATGTTAGGATTTTTTTCTTTTTTTCTAGGGTGGCGGAATGATATTGAGAATTAAACCCAGAGCTTCATGCATGCCAAACATGCTCTCTACTACTGAATTACATCCTTAGTTCCTATTTCTTTGGATTCTGTGAAAAATGACATTTGGGATTTCAGTAGCAATTACATGGAATCTGAGGATCATTCTGAATCATATGGATATTTTAACAATATTAATTCTTCCAATCCTTGAATACAGGATATCTTTCCATTTATTTGTGTCTAACATTTTTTATCAATGTGTTAGAGTTTTCAGTGTGCAGTGTTTTTGTCTCCTTAGTTAAATTTATTACTATTTTATTTTTTTGGTAACTATTATAAATGGGATTGTTCTCTTCATTCCTTTACCAGACAGTTTGTTGTTAGTGCATAGTTGATTTTGTATTCTGCTTCTTTACTGTTTTCATGTATTTAATAGTTTTGTGGTAGGGGTTTTAGGGTTTTTTTTTTTTTTAATATACAAGATCATGCAGCTGGCAAACACTGATAATTTCACATTATCTTTTCCTGTCTAGGTATTTTTTATTTCTTGCCTAATTGTTCTGACAAAGACTTTCAATACTATGTTGAATAGAAGTGGGGAGAGTGGGCATTCTTTTCTTGTTCAGAAGCTTAAAGGAAAGGCTTTCAGTTTTTCACCATTGAGTATTAAGTTAGCTGTACATGACCTTTACAGTCCTGAGGTAAATTCCTTTTATACCTAATTTGATGTGATTTTTGTCAGGAAAAAAAAATTGAACTTTTTTCAAGTACTTTTTTTGCATCTACAAAAATGATGTTTTTGTCTTCAATTCTGTTACTATGACACATCACATGTATCAATTTACATATATGTTAAACCATCCTTGCCTCCTAGGGGTAAATTCCACTTGGTTATGTGAATGATAAGTTTAATGTATTGTTAAGTTGTTTGCTCATGTTTTGTTGAAGACTTTGGAATCTATGTTCATCAAGGGTAATGCCTACAATTCTCTTTCAATGTCCTTGCCTGGCTTTGGTATCAGGGTAATACTGGTCTTACCAAAAACGTGGAAGTATACTCTCCTCTTCAGTTGTTTTGAAGTTTTGGGAAGGAGTGGTAATAGTTCATCTTTAAATGTTTGGTAGAATTTAGCAATTAAGCCATCACCAAATCTTGGGCTTTTTCTTTGATGGAAGAATTCAATTTTTTTATTTCCTATTGTTCTGTTCAGATTTTCTATTTCTTCATGATATAGTCTTGATTTATATGTACCTGGGGATTTATCCATTTCTTCTAGGTTATCCAGTTTGTTGGAATATACTTGTATAACAGTCTGTTAGAATCCTTTATATTTCTATGTTATCAGTTGTAATCTCTTCTTGCACTTATGATTTTATTTATTTGCAACCTCTCTCTTTTTTCTTAGTCTAGGTAAAGATTTATTAATTTTGTTTATCTTTTCAAATAATTAACTCTGCTGTCCAGTGAGACTACCAGTTAGAGTGTACTCTCCAGCAGAGCTGATAGCTAGGTACCACAATGGCTTCTGGTCAAGTGGATCATAGGATGTAATCCCTGACCAGGTGATTCCACTATTTGGGGCCTGTACTTGGTCAGGGTTATAGAGCAGGCTCTGAGAGTAGGCAGAGTTGCTGCTCAGAGTGGGCATGACTAGGTTATGTTTCTTATAAATGCATGATTGAGAATTGTTTTCATGTCAAGGTGGAGCTTATGTGTGGACTTTTGACTGTGTTGAGTAACTGCTTGTTTTCTTAGCTTCATCCAAAATGCATGGAGGTGGGAGTCTCTTTCTATGGGAAAAGTTGTAGACAAACTTTAAAAAAATCATTCCATTGTATTAATTGTACAAATTAATGAATTTCACTGTGACATTTCCATACATGCATTTATCATGATTTCATTGTTACCATCCACCTTACTCCCCTCTTTGCCTTCCTCTTTTTTTAACCTCACCCCTAAACCCCTGTTCCCCTCTGATCCCTTTCCCTAATAGCCTATCTTTTAAAATTTTTTTGAAGTTTCTACAAATGAGAGAAGATATGCAACACTTATCTTTCTGTGTTTGGCTAATTTTGCTTACCACAATAACCTCCAGTTCTATCTATTTTCTTGCAAATGACATGCCTTCATTTCCTTTGGATCTATAGTCAGGAGTAGTATACCTGGATCATATGGTAGATTTATTTTTTTTTAGATTTTTGAGGAAATTCCATACTGTTTTCCATAGTGGCAGAACTATTTACATTCCCATTAACAGTGCACAAGAGTTCCTTTTTCTCTACATCCTCACCAGCATTTGATATATATAAAATAATTGTTTTAACTAGGGTAAGATGGAATCTCAATGAAGTTTTGATTTGCATTTCCCTGATGGCTAAAGATGTTGAGAATTTCTCCTTATATTTATTGGCTATTTGTACTTCTTTTGAGACATGTTTATTCTGAATATTTGGCCATTTATTGATTAGATTACTAGTTCTTATGTTGTTGATTTTTTCATCTAATTGTTTCACTTCTGAATATTCCTGCATTAAGCTAGGAGCTTTTGGGAAACACCTCATATTCACACAATAACATTCTGCCCCAGGCTCAACAAAGCAAAAAGCATTTAGTCCATCTCCAAGAGGTCCCATATTCTTAACAGTTTTAGCCCTGCCCAAGTCCAAAATCTCATCTGAGACTCAAGGCAAACTCTTGACTATGAGCCTCTATAAATTCAAAAGGATGTTACATATATACAATACATAATGATACAGAGTAAACCTTTGAATTACAAGGGGGAGGAAGAGGAACATAGAAGAAAGAGATGAACAGAAGCAAGAACAAAACCCAGCTGCGTAAACAAATCCTATATCTCCATGTCTAGCACCTGGGGTACAGGACATAGTGCTATTCTTTCCAAGGGACTATGTAACTTCATCCCTATGGCCTTTCTAGTTTCAGCCCAAATGGCTTCTCTCTTGGCTTGTCTCTGCTTAATTCCTGCAGCTTTCTTTGGCAGATGTTCCATACTGGTGGTTTGTTTTTTGTTGTTATTTTTTTTGGTACTGGAGATTGAACTCAGGGGAACTTGGCCACTGAGCCACATCCCCAGCCCTATTTTGTGTTTTATTGTTGCTTAGCGCCTCGCTGTTGGTGAGGCTGGCTTTGAACTCGCGATTCTCCTGTCTCAGCCTCCCTAAGTGCTGGGATTACAGGCTTGCGCCACCGCACCCGGCTCACACTGGTATTTTTTAATCTTGAGAATCTTTACTATACCTTTAGCTTTCTTCTCACATCTTTATGCATCACCCTCTTAGGATCTGCCTGTAGGGATTCTAACCCTACTACAATTTGCTTGGACTCCCAAGCCTTCTTTTGAAGTCTCAGTGGAAGCCGCTATTATCCCCCAACTCCAGCATTATGCATTCCTACAGAACTATTAATAAATGGTTGAAACCAAGGTCTGCCACCATCAGGAGAAGTAGGGAAATATCATAGGACCATGGCTGTAGCAGCTTCTGAGTGCCTGAGCAGTTGAGGACAGTGAAACAATTTCCTAGGTCCCCCTGTGCAAGCACAGTATCCTCAACATCTCTTCTCAAAGGAATTTTTACTTTTACACCTTTGAGCCAGACATGGGTATGGTATTGCCAATTACTGAGATGCCCTCAAACCATCTTTCCTATTTTCTGGTAAAGTATTTAGCATCTCTTTAGTGACTATAATCTCTTTTAAAGTCACTACATCCTTAATCCTTTTTTTTTTCACGTTTTTCTAGCCATACTGAATGCTTTTCACTTTTTTTTTTTGCTCATGCTTATCAGAGTAAACTTACCTAAAAGCCACTAGAATTAACTGTGCCATCCCTTGAATGCTATGCTGCCATGAAATTTCATCCACCAGATTAATTAGTTCAATACCTTTAACTTTAGCCTCACAGAAAGACTCAGGACATGGGAAAACTGTAGACAACTTCTTTGCCAGAATATAAAATGAATAGTCTCTAGTCCAATTTCCAGTTGAATCCTTCTTTTCCTTGGAAACCTCATGAGTCTAGGTTTTACTCTCCACAGTTCTATTGGTATTCTAGTCTTCTGAGCTTCCACCAGACTTGTCCATTAAGCTCTGCTTACAATATTCTAAACTTTTCAAGCTTCATCTCTAAACTTCTCAAAATTACTCTCATAAATCAGCTCCAAGGATTTCTGAACCACATAATCAGGTCAGTCATAGCAACAATCCCACTTCTGGTACTAATTTATGTTTTAGTCAGATTTTTGTCACTGTGGCCAGAATACCTGACAAGAACAAATTAGAGAAGGAAAAGTTTATTTGGGTTTTATGGTTTCAGAGGTCTCAGTCCATAGATGGCTGACACTGTTGCCCTGGGCCCAAGGTAAGGCAGAACATTATAGGGTAAGGGCACAGTGGAGGAAAGCCACTCAATTCATGGAAGGGTCAAGAAACAGAGAAAGGGATGGGTGGAGGACCACAGGGAATATACACCCTGCCAAGGCTCACCCCCAGTGACTCACCTCCATCAGCCTGCCTATCTCCCTACAGTTACCACCCAGTTAGTCCATTCAAACAGGATGGTCTGATTAGGTTACAGCTATCATGATCCAATTATTTTACTTCTGAGTAGTCTCACATGAACACAGGAGCTTTTGGGGGACACCTCATATCCAAACCATAAAATCATTGAATTTGTAGGTTGCTTTTGGTAGTATCGCTTTTTAACAATATTAGTTTTCCCAATCCATGAACATGGGAGACCTTTCCATCTCATATTGTGTTCCTTAGTTTCTTCCTTCAGCATTTTATAATTTTCATTGTAGATGTCTTTCACCTCCTTGGTTAGGTTTATCCCTAGATATTTTATTCTTTGAGGCTATTGTGAATGTTTATTTCTTTCTTAGCAAGTTCATCAGTTCTAAAAGTCTTTTTGTAGACTCTTTAGGATATTCTAATTAAAGAATTATATCATCAGGATCTGGGGTAGTAGTTTAGTGGTAGAGCACTTGCTTAGCATATGTCAGGCACTGGGTTTGATCTTAAGTACCACATAAAATAAATAAGACAAAGGTATTATATCCATCTAGAACTGAAAAAAAAAGAATTATATCATCAAGGAAGTCCTTTTGGCTAAGTGATATTATTTCTTGACTCCTTGGGTCAAGTAAGTTCAGGCCCTAGACTGCTCCAAAATGATCAGAGACAGATGTCTCTCTACCTGTGCAGGGTTGTTGGGGTAGAACCTAAGACTGGGCATAGGGTCTCAGGACTCAAGTCATAGTGAGCTTCTCACCATACTTCTGAAGACAACCAGATCAACTTTGCAGGTGAGCTATAAAGCTGGCTGGTGTCTCTGAATCAGGTGACATAGCTGACAGCAGCAGAGAGGCACTGCCAAGATCCACACATCAGTCATGATGACACACTATGATCCTGAACAGGGAGAAGTAGAAAGACCTCACCATTAGGCAAGCCTGTAGTAGGCTTCCTGGGAAGGGTCTTGGGATGCTAGGGAAACTGGATAGGTGCCTTCAGTTCTAACCCTGACCCCACTGTGGTGACTGTGAGTCCAGTGAATTCCTCTCCATTTGGTGTTGTGCCAACTTGGAGGAGGGAGAGGAACGGTGCGGTTGAAGTTGATGTCATTCTTCTTTTCCTACTAATTCAATGTTTATTCAGTTCTGTGAACCACACGAGTGTCTCAGTTCTGGTTCCAAGTACTGGGGTTTTCAAAAAGATTTCTAATCTGCGGATGTTGCCAGTTGTGGAGGGGCTGGAGCCTGTAAATTCAGATACTTCTGTCTTGCTTACATCCCCCATGACTGCTTTCTCAAGCTACAGTTGCATCATCCATGTCTAGAGATGCTGAAAAATGTGAAAACTGACCAGAGTTCTCTAACTCACAAAAGAAATTGCAGAACTGTAAAAGAGACAAATGACAAGAGCTATGTTTCCCTTGTGCTTCAGATATTACTCATTTGCCATATTGGGTCCTATGTACTAGGATGATTTCAGATAATGTAGAGTGTCAGCTGGGGCCAATTTTGACAGCAATGACTCAGAGTTTAAGGAAAAAATGCTGGATGTTTTTAATGTCAGCTTGATGGGCTCTTTAAGTACCCAAAATTATTTATTACAACTTTTTGAACTAGAATGAAAACTCCCTGAAGCATCTTCTAGGCTAAGTTATTATATTGCATTCAGTAACAGAAACAATAATGAGAGACTTTTACAATTTTTAAATCAGATATTGCTGAATGCTGCTGGATGAAATGTTAGTAAGAGCACCACTTCCCAATATTATGGCAACTGGTGAAAATCACTTCTGCTCCATAAAGCAGGAAGAAGGTTGTCTCATAGAAAAACAATTTGAGTTGCAAGCTGAGTTAGCTGATTTATTCATAAAGCAACCGTTTTACTTGAAAGAGCAAGTGGTGCACAAATTATGGCTATTCAGACTTATGTATTTGGCAGACATTTTCTGGAAGATAAACAATGTAGCATGTCACTGCGAACACTGAAGTCTTTTTTGTTGTTGTTGCTAATTTTGCTGATTGTATGTTTGTGTACATAAAGGTGTTTGTGTATGTGTGTAATTTTAACTTAAAAGAGATTAGAATTTTGGAAAACTTGTGTCTTCCACTCTGAATTTGACATTTCTCCAATACTGAAAGACATTTTCTATGAAATGTGTGGAGATACTGATAAATGTGACTTTTATTTTGTGCAATTGTTTTGAAATAATCAACATTTGGAAGATCTATATAATTTAGTGAACCATCATTTACCAATACATGCTTTTGA
This sequence comes from Geosciurus inauris, assembly GCA_004024805.1. Classification (NCBI taxonomy): domain Eukaryota; kingdom Metazoa; phylum Chordata; class Mammalia; order Rodentia; family Sciuridae; genus Geosciurus; species Geosciurus inauris. Next base: position 21,703 of record PVHX01022968.1, read on the forward strand.
AGAACATTGCATCAGTGAAAGATCCATTCAAAAGGCAGGATAGGTAAATTGATTTTACTGGTTCCAAGTATGAAAGTTCATAAACATCATTTCAGTTTCCACAATGCTGCTTACATATCAGAAAATTACACTTGTTTGAGTTTTGGTGTTGTATCAAAGAAGCCTATACCCACTGTTACTTAAAAGCTATTCAAATGCTCCTCTACTTCCAATAATAAATCTCTGTAAAACTGAAATTTTTTTCAACCAAAAGAGCATACTGGAACAGATTGTGTGCGGAAGCAACTAAAAGAATCTAGCTATCTTTAAGCTAGATAATAAAGAGAAGTGCAAATATAAAACATACTCTTATTACTAAATGTTTTCTTGTTTTAGGAAAACAAATATATATACACATATATGTGTATATTTATTTACTTATATTTACATTTATATTTATATTTGCAGTGCTGGGAATAAAACCCAGGGCCTCACTTGTGCTGGGCAAGCCACAATTGCTGGCATAGCCTGTTATTCCATGCTAGGAAGCAGCATAGGATGGGGGCTAAGGGAGCAGACTCAGGAGCCTCCTGCCTGGCTCTAACCACCTCCTAGCTGGGCCACTTTGGGCAAGATTTTCAACCTGTCAGTGCCTTCATCCCCTCCTCTGTTTGATGGGATCATAACAGTATCACCCTTACAGGCTGGTTGTGAGAATTCCACAAGTGAGTCTTAGTAAAGTTATTAAACAGTATCCTGTGCACTGGAATCTCTTTATAAATGTTTAGTAAATACATTTATAAATAAATGAATACACATGGCTTGGCTGACCATTAGAAGCCTGTCAGAATCATGGTAGTTTAGGAGTTTCCTAGTACCCAGGCCTCTTTCCCAAGCACCTGCCTGTCCTCTGAGCTGCTCTCTGGACCAGAGTCCTCACTTGTCACAGACAGCCTCAGCATTTACCAATGGGTCTCATCTGGCTGCATCCTGAGACAGACCATCCTACCTAGAAAACTAAATCTTGGGGCTTAGGCTGTAGCTCAGTGGTAGAGCGCTCACCTGGCATGTGTGAGGCACTGGGTTTGATCCTCAGCACCACATATAAATAACAAATGAATAAAATAAAGATCCATCAACAACTAAAAAAATATTTAAAAAAAAGGAAAACTAAATCTTTAGTCTAGAGATGCAGCTCAGTGGTAGAGGGCTTGTCCAGCATGCACGGGATCCTGGGTTCAGTCTCCAGTACTGAAAACAAAACAAAAAAAGCAGCTCTATTCATAATGGCTCCAAACTGGAATCAACCCAAATATTCACCAAGAGAGGATTGGTTTAATAGTTGTGGTATATAAATATGATGGAATATTACTCATCAACAAAAAGAAATGAACTCAATATATATAACAGCATGGATTAAATCTCAAAATAATTTTGTTGAGTGAAAGAAAAAAGCAAAAAGTACATACCATATGATTCTATTTATATAAAATGCTAGAAAATGCAAAGATCTATAGAGACAAAAATCAGATCTGTGTTTCCAAGTTAAGAAAGGAGAAGGCTGGGCAGAAAGGACAACAAAGGGTCTGAGCAAACCGTCTGGTGGTACATGCTTCTATCTTGATTGTAGTTTCATGGGTATATTACATATATAAACACTTATGAGATTGTACATTTTTATATGGGTAGGTTATATCAATTAAAACTCAATAAAATTGTTACAGTTTTTCAAAGGAAAAATGAAGACTTTAAAGCAGTCATGTCTGAGTGGTACATTAAACATTCCTAATGATTCAAGAGGCCATTGTTTCATTTGGTTACAAAAATGCAGTTACTTTTTAAAAACAATTACTGATTTGTTTTTCCTGTCCATTTAAACTATTCATGATCACAACTTGGGTGCTCAGAGATTGCCTTGGACAAAATTGTCTCTGGGAAGGCAACTACTCTGTAAATCAGGCTAACTGTGTCCATTAATTTTAACCACTATCAAGTTCCCCTTTGTGTTTAACATCCATTAATTCTCCTTCCCTCCCCTTTGCCTTCAGAGGCCTCTCCATGTCCTTCTCTAACCCTGTCAAACCTTCTCTTTTATAAACCATGGTCCAAAGCAACATATGCACATAGTATTCTGAAAAATATTATTTTGTAAACAAATTTTCTTTGACAAACTTCACACTTAGTTCATGAGCTCAGGAGATAAATCTGATTCAGAATTTACATGAGCACACAGACATACTTTATAAAAAGAATTCACCAGAAATGCCTAAAACCAAAGATTCTTCATTTTGGCATCCCAGAGGGAGATTTTGCGCCTCTTGACAAAAAGGTCATGGAAGGCATAACCTTACATATAATGTAGAAACTTTTGGTGTCCCATGAGGAAGTGAATTTGGTATATAATCATAAAAATTAAATTTTAAATGAAATCTTGAAAATAAGGTTTGGGTCAGAAAAGTACTTTGCAAAACAAAGAACAGATTTTGTGACCTGGAATATTAAGTCCTGGTTCAAAAAATGGCAAAAACATTTGAATCTTACAGGTGTAGGTACAGTAGAAAACCTTAGGCAGAGTCACTCAATGCTGGCAATTGTCTGGCATGGGGGCAGGAGACAGGTTAGTCCCATGGGAAAGAGCAAAGATTTCAGATTCCTATGACTTGAGTTCAAATTCTATCTCCACTACTCACTAGCTATGTGAACTCAAGTTATTTTGGCTAATACTCATTTTGTTACTCCATAAAATAGATATAATACCACTTACCTCTTAAGATTGTTTTGAGGTAGGTAACAGTAAAATATTCATCAGTGTTTAGTGGTAGGGACTCAGTAAATATTAGCTTTATTGTTATAAAATGTAACTGAGCCATACTTAAAGCAATCATCCCCTACTGGAGTTCCTCAAACTTGACCCATCATAACAATCACCTGGAGGCATTTATCACAGATTCTAGGGCCTTGCTTCTCCCCTAGTGAACCTGCATCTCCAAGGGATAGGGACTAGGAGTCTGTTAAACAAGATCCTTGGTGCTCCAGGCACATTTCAGAAACATGGACGATGTAAAAGTTCATACTTCCTAACTGTGGTTTTCAAACTTGAGGACCCACAGGAATCATCTGCAGATCTGGTTAAACTGTATACATGCCAGCATCCCCATCCACTAGAGATTTTTTATTTAGATCCAGGATGAGGTCTAAGAAATTGCATTTTATATAAGTCCCTCTGAGAGATACTGAGGCAAAGGATGCTCAGCCTGCACTTTGGGAAAATACTGTCCAACATTGTCCTACCCCATTTAGACAAAAAGAGAACTCAAGGAATGGTATTGTAATGGGGGGAGGGGGGTTCCATAGCTTTGCTTCTGCTCTCAATTTATGAAATATATGAATTACAGGGTATCATTTGGTCTCTGTGCCAAGTAATTTTCTTTCTCATGATGAACTAAAATTGGTCCTTTCTATGCCAAGTTCTTTGGCTTGGGGTTAACAAGTAACGTCCTAGTCTATTACACATTGGATGCATCTGATCAGTGTTTGCACGATAGTGTTTATGTTGGCCTCTTTACCAGCTCTGATCATTCAATCTGCTTTAGTGTCTTGTAGGCACCCTGCAGATAAAGACTGGGCTTGCTTAATGGGAATGTGATGCTGGGCACTTCTGAGGCATTTCTGGTGAGCAGAGAGCTTGAGGAAATCAGAGGAAAAGAAGTGGGAGCTGTCCAGGCACAAAGGCACTCAGTTCATCATGAGGCTTTGTGGTGCTGGTCTTCATGGTTCTAGGCTCACTTAATGTGCTGAGGTGATGCAGCAAGCAGATCCTTAGAGTCAGGCTAGCTGACATTGTGTGGATTTCATTGCATGGCATTTGATGTCTCAAAGATAAGAACTCAAACATGTGAGCAGTGAAGAGACAGATCAGGAAAGATATGACAGTATGTGTGAACTGCAAAATGTTGAGACCTGGATGGGAAGCAGAAAAGAGCTGGGAGCTTTTTGGTTAATCCTATGAACTTCAGCCATGAACTGAGAGATCATTTCACTGGGGCACATGTGCAGTCATCCACCCACATGAAGTTAAGAGCCATAACAAAACAAGATTTAGGGTATAAGTGAACCAAAAGTATGTCACCAATTTGAGGAAACATCTTCCAAAGCAACTGACATCTTCCATGTGTGTTTTAGCATGTGGCAGTAATAGATGGATTTTATCCATCTCTTTTGGAAATGGATTCAGCCTATTCTTAGAAAAAACTGAGGCATTTGGTTTCATTTTTCATAATGTTCCAATTCAAATCTCTATAGTTCTTGGAACTCATCTAAAATAAGAACTCAGGGAACTTACTTCTGCAGCTGTTTTTTTTTTAATATATGGGATAGACAACAAAACAAAACTAAAACTTGAATTTACCTTTGATGAGTAGCATCATTTACAGAGTAAAGGTGAAGAATGAAACTGTGGTTTATTGCTTTCTGCCTGTGGACGCCCCCAAGAAAGCATCGTTGAAGTCTCTCTTCCTGCCGCCGTCATGTCTAAATCAGAGTCCCCTAAAGAGCCCGAAAAGCTTCGGAAGCTATTCATCGGAGGGCTGAGCTTTGAAACAACTGATGAGAGTCTGAGAAGCCATTTTGAGCAATGGGGAACACTCACGGACTGTGTAGTAATGAGAGACCCAAACACCAAGCACTCCAGGGGCTTTGGGTTTGTCACTTATGCTACTGTGGAAGAAGTGGATGCAGCCATGAATGCAAGACCACATGAGGTGGATGGGAGAGTTGTGGAACCAAAGAGAGCTGTCTCAAGAGAAGATTCTCAAAGACCAGGGGCCCACTTAACTGTGAAAAAGATCTTTGTTGGTGGCATTAAAGAAGACACTGAAGAACATCACCTACGAGATTATTTTGAACAGTATGGGAAAATTGAAGTTATTGAAATCATGACTGACCGAGGCAGTGGAAA
>PVHX01022969.1:0-26620 GCA_004024805.1 Geosciurus inauris
TTCAGCTTCAGGTGGTGATTGGTCCATGGCAATAATCTCTCCCTGGAGGGCAGCCTGTGGTCAGTAACTAACTGATGTGAAGGTACAAAGCTTGGTCCTCCAGCCTTAGCTGGGATAGTTCTGAAGAGCCATCTGAGCCACCAGAACATTATTTATTGGTTTGTTTTTATATTCCCTGCATCAGCTTCTTCTCCTTTTGTACATAAGTCCATTTGACCTTTTCTAAGTTTTTGCTCCTGTCTTTTGCAGTGGAGCTCATAAAAGGAGTTTTTGCATTTGATATTTTGACTTATTCACCAGGGTTCTCTTTCCAATCAACTTTGAATGCCCTTTTTGAATACACCTTCTGAGGAAAACACTCACATCAAGATTGCCAACAATCTCATTGTTAATAAATCCAACAGAACCTGTTAAAGCATCAGGTTACAAACCATTCCTAAGAATGCATGACACTTGGCTTATCTCCTGAAATATCCTTTCTTGACTTCTATGACAGCTGCCAGATTTGTATTTTTCCCACCACTGTTCAAAACTGTTACCACGTATTTTCATTGATTTTCTGTGTCCTGCAGCTTCCCAGAATTATTGGGGTTTCTCTGGAGTTCTTGGCTTCCTCTGTCAATGCTTTGTAAGGTGCCAAGGGCAATCCCATTCAGTTTGTTGGCCTCATTTACTCCATCCATCTTTAGTGCATAGCTTTATTTTGAGTGTCAAATTCTACCCAACCCAAGTTCATAATCTTCCTTGCTCCTCTTCTACTCTCTCTATATAAATACTTTATTCACCAAGCAACACAAGCCAGGAATGTGGAAATACTTGACTTTTTCCTCACCTTTTCTGCCTACATTTTGCCAAACAACTACTAGTGAGTGCTTTTTGAAATTACACCCAATTATATCAATTCCTCCTTAAATCTTCTCATTGATTTTTGTTATCTCCAATGTGGAGGCCCATTTTGTTTGCAAACCTCATGAAAATATTAAGGAACTGAGTTTCTTTATTGGAATACTCTATTTTAATTATTCTTATCTCTCATGTCTAGGAGAGCTCTCATAAGAGTATGGCTGCCTAAAAATTTGAATTCACTATTTTCTATCTGTGTGATGTTTATTATTTGTATGGAGCAAGGCACTAAGTTTGTCAATGCTTTATTATTTTCCTTTAATAAAAGAAAACATTAGTATGCACTTGTATGAAAATTAATTGACATCTGAACTATAAAATTCTGCAATGGTGGGAGACCGGAATTATAGCTCAGTGATAGAGCACTTGCCTAGCATGTGTGAGGCACTAGGTTTAATTCTCAGCACTGCACATAAATAAATAAAACAAAGATCCATCAACAATTTAAAAAATTCTGCAATGGTGAGTGACAAGTACAAACTACTTAATAAGTTTCAGCTATGCTCATTATTATTGACAGTAGTAGTAGTATCTCATTATAAACAATGAATTTCTCCAGGAAAGGTGATATGGTAGGCATAAAGTAGATTTTTGGATACTTTTTGGGGACAGGTACCGGGGATTGAACTCAGGGGCACTCAACCACTGAGCCATATCCCCAGACCTATTTTTTATTTTATTTAGAAACAAAGTCTCATTGGGTTGTTTAGGGCCTTGCCATTGCTGAGACTGGCTTTGAACTCTATATCTTCCTGCCTCAGCCTCTTGAGTCACTGGGATTACAGGCATGTGCCACCGCACCTGGCATAAAGTAGATATTAATTTAAAAATTAATTAATATTATTTATTATTGTCTTGTTGCATGGATAAAATAATACAATAACTCTACTTTATAAAGCAAACTCATGATATTGCCTACTATTTTACTTCATTAAAGTCTAAATAATTATGTAAAAGAAGCACATTTCAAAAAACTGAAGTAAGTATAAACTGAGATTGTAGTAGAATGAAAATATTCTAATGTCTATGAAAATAGATATTAAGATTATCCTAGGAAACCTTATAGAGACTTGAGAAACAAGGAATCTAAAATATTCAAAAAGAAAACTGAGAAACTTTATTATAAATCTACCATGCCTATGACATTAAAAAAAGTAAATTTTGCAAACTAAATCTCAACCAAAGAATGACTTTCAAACTTTCTTATTTAAACCTTCTGTCTAAGACTGAAAACTCAACTTGACTTAAATCAATACAGTAAAGCTTAAGAAAGATGGAATGAGCAAGCTGCTCCTCAGACTATGAAAGTTGTTAGAGTTTGATAAAGTCGGAGCCAGCTACACCATATGGTTGCTGAAAAATTCACTCATCAGGCAGAGCCATAAAACTGCAGTATAGTTCTAGAGGCATAAAACCCCTACCTATTAAGGATCAAAAATAACCAGTGACAGAGAATTTTCCAGGAAGGGAAGTAAACCAAGATTAGAAATCTTCAAAAATGCCCTTATGATGTTTGTATTGCATATAACTACGCAGCAGACAGGGAGACTCCTGCAGATCACAGAGACAGATACACAGAAACGCAGTCTGTCCCTGCTCCTGGTACAGGCCTATCCAAATATCTTTTCACCCGTGTGTCCTGGTTCTACAGCTGATGTACATTTCCTTCATTCTACACAATTTTCAGAATGAAGCAAGTACTATTTTTTATAAAACCACAGCATTTAGGTATAAAGCATGTATATATTTCTAAATCAAAATAAATCCACCTCTGAGTCACTTGTGAGAAATTCTCTCTCATATTGCAAATCCCTAGGTCCCAAGGATTGTACGTAATCTAGAATGTTTGAAGAGAACCTCCTAGTTCTTTGGATTTTATTTTCTCATGTAGGATGACCAGTGGAAGTGGTCTCTGAGGGTGACAGTCACCACTTGCTCCTTGCAAGGCTTGGGAGAGGGGATTTTGCCCTGAGAGACTCAGCCACTAGGATCTAGACTTCAGAGAACGCCCTGAAGTTTTAAACTTCAAGGTCTTCCCATTCCCTCAGTGATTCAAAGAAACTGGTAGGATTTTTCAAAGTAACCTAAATGGTGGATTTCAGCTAATCAGAGTGAAACTTCACTTTTGTTTTCTCTAGCTCCTATAATAGTTTTATTCAATTGGGAAATCTTTCTCTATTCTTGAATGGAAAGCTAGACCCCATGACTTCAGCTCATTCTTATATAATGGATCACTTTAAGTCAAACACTATATTATTTCAATAATTATCAGATCCAGAATAAAATTTTCATTGAAACTGTGAACTGGATTAAGCATAAAATCTTTCCTCTAGTCAGATCAGCTAGTTTGGAGCAGTGAAAAGGGCCAAGAGAGTTAGAATCAAATATTTTTTGTGTGTTATACTCTCTGGTCTTGACATATGATTAAACTCGATGTGTGTGTGTGTGTGTGTGTGTGTGTAGTAACAGAGATTAAACCCGGCATGCTCAGCCACTGAGCCATATACCCAACCCTTTTTATATTTTATTTTGAAAACAGGTCTTGTTGTTTAGAGCCTTGCTAAATTACTGAGTCTGGCTTTCAACTTGCCATTCTCCTGCCTCAGCCTCCTGAGCCACTGGGATTACAAGTGTGTGCTACTGTACCCAGCTGTTAAACTGAACTCTTTTTATCTTGTGAGGCACTTGCACTGTCTTTTCAGTGATCCCCCAATTTTGGAAACTTCTATCATAAAGCCCCATGACCATCTGCTTTTCTAAGCAGGAATTTTGGATTTTTTATTTCAGAGTATCAGTAAACACCCTCCTGTCTCTGTTGGAATCTTCTCAGGCCCCTAATTACCATCCTCAGAATGCACTTAGCTTTGTGTTAGCTCTCTGTTCTACATACTGCCTGCAGAGATCTGCAGAACATGTCTTTTGCTCTGACAAACTCTAGGAGTACAGAATGTTTATACTGCTTCAATACTCTGCTGGCTCTGTTCCCAAACAACTAGCTTGCCCTTCTGCCCACCAGTGCATTCCATGTTATCCCCAACTGCTAGGAAACATGTACCTTAGCTTGCCAAGCTATCTTCTGTAAGCCCTGCTCACTATGTTTGAAAAAGTGACACAGACATAGGCACCTCTGATAGAGAGTGCCTGGTTGGTTTTAAAGCTCAAAACAGCATCTTCTTGTAAGGTATTCCCCATACTTCAAACCCTTGTATATTCTACATCTGCTGAGAGTTCTTAGAGTGGTGAAACTGGAACTCCAGATTTTTTTTTATGAATATGAACTACATGTAATGATGTGTCTCATATCTTGCTCTCTCCTTGGAGTGTATTTGAAACTGAGTCAATATAGTCTCATTCTAACATCCTGTTGCAGCAGCATGATCTGCTAACACTAGAGACATCACAGTTTCGGGGCAAGTTCCCAGACTTCCCTGTAAGTTTGTTGTTTATTCCTTTCTTTCTTGCTGATCTCTAGAAAAATGTAATAATTTACTTTCATTTAATGAACTGACTCTATCACATGATTAATAAGTGAAAGAATTGCTAGTTACTACCAGGAACTTTTATATTCATATATTATACTAAAATGTATCATATGTAATTTCTCAATGTTAAATTATATGTATGGTGTCATACATACATATCCATGTTTTTAAATTTCACTATTTAAATATTCAATGCATGTGAAAGCTCTGACTTTCGTATTGAACAATGAATCTTTAGCACTGAAACATTCCTTGGATATAACAAATGTAGTCAAAAATAAATTTTAAAACTTTTACTGAGGGTGAATATAAGAAAATCAATTACTTTGACAATCTGTGGCTATTTCCACACATATTCTGACAGATGGAGTCAAAATTATTCATTGCTAGAGTTCCCCAGTCCCCCTACCTCTACTTTTGACATCAGGTAACTAACTATATCTGAGTTTTTCCAGTAGCTGATGTAAAAATAATGCAATGATAATCACAAAAAGGAGCCTCCTTACTACTAGTGAGATATTAGTTTTTTATTTAACAAAAGAGAAAGACAAAAACCATTCTGAAACATTTGCTTTTGGGTGCAGAGCTAAAATCTGATTCTTGTATGTTATTAGGAGTTTGAAATTGAACCAAGCGTTAGAACAAAGGAATATATTAACAATGACTATTTTGTCAATTATGTGACCTTTCAAATAAAGTAATATAAATTTGAAAAACAAAGCATAAAAGCTCAAATGGAAAAATAACTATATTTCAGATGAAGGTACTGATTTGCTGTCTTGCATAAAAAATTGTTAAGTGATTACTGTATATGTGACACATGAAATATTTCAACTGTCAAATAATAAACCATGTTAGTTACCTCCTCCCAAATAAAATGAAAATGAACATTCACCTAGTTCAATTGAAAACTATTTTCTTCCCAATACTTGACCCTAAGACATACCAAACAAGAATGTTCTTGAACTCAGGGAGAAAAAATACAAAAACTCTTTCTTAATTCATTGTTTTAATTTGTCATAGAACTTTTTTCTCTATGTGTATATGAATTGTGTGCCCACATATGTGTGTGTATATACACACAGAGAGACAAAAGGACATAAAGAAAGGGAGACATTGAGTTTATTAATGATAAAAGGGTAACTCTGTTAATGAATTAAGATTGACATTATGGAAATAAGAGTGGTTCATTTAAATGTCATTTAAATATTCATTTAAATGTCATAGGGCATGAGTTTTTCTGACCACAGGGGTAATAGTGTCCCTATCTGTTCAAAAGTTGGGTTGTGTTTACAGTGTGTTGCGAGACATTTTAAATGTATTTATAGGACATGGTGTAGACAACTCATTTAAAAATATGGAACAAACATGACATCAATTCACATTTTTAAAATGGGGTGAACACAGCTGACAGTTGTACCTATGTAGTGAAGAATGTGAGAGCTATCTTCACAGGATTGAAACAACCATGTAGAATAGGAGATAAATATTTCTCTTGGTATCAGAGAAAAATGAGCAAAAGATTGAAGGAGATCATGTTTGGATCATAGACAAAATGGAACATCTTAGAAGAAAGTGAGTTCTCCACCATCTGAGGTTGGTCAGTTAGGAGGTGTCACACGTCTGTGATGGGTTTATGAATCCTGACCCATTACCACCCACCATGCTAGACTGTGATGGGCCATATTTAAGTGGGTTAAAGTGGTGTTTGTAGAGGTATACCAGTTGGTTCCCTACCCTGAGTAAGGGATTTATATTGATGTCTACTGTTGGGCCATCAGCTGAGCAGAGCAAATTGTCCAGATAGTCCAGTGTCACAAAAAAACTTCCGTGTTTTAGACCTTTAAAAATGGCCAGCTCCTTTACTGGGCTCTAGACTTACTCTAAATAATTCTGTATATATTGATTAAATTCATTCATATACTCTTTAATTGTTTTTTTTGTTCTCAATCATGAATCTATCCTTTATAGAATTCATTATTCAAAAATTTATATGATACAGTGACAGACCAAAAAAGCACTTTAACTTTTCAACATCTGTACTATTGTGATTTATAACTTCTTTTTATTTGGTTTTCTGCCTTACATTTTTAAAGTAGTATTTGGAAGGACAGGAATCCATTGTACTGAATAGTATATAAATATCTGAATTGAAGTATAATAATGGGTCTGTTGTGCATCACACAGTAGAACCAGTAAGATAAATAATGTAGCTGCATAAAAATACCTCATTATGCTTATTATAAATACCTTTTACTTTATCTAAACATATCCAAGTAGAGTTGCTGTATTAACTTGGTGTATTGCACAGCAACCATGAAGCATATAAACGTGCATGTCTATTTGTTTTTAAAACTTTCTAATCATTAAATGAGGGTTAGATGTAGTTCATCTTTAAAGTCAGAACATTATTCTATACATATGGAGCTATAATCTTTTTCTCTCATATGGTGTCATATTTATTTCCACAAAGGAAAAGTGATGACAGAAAAAAATTTTAACAAAAAGATTCCAAAAAATATGTATTAAAACAACAGTAGATTTCCCATTAAGCAAAGAATTCAGTACCTCATTTTTCAGCCAGTTGAAGGAGTGCCGAGAATATACTGGCTTTGGAAAAGATAGATGTTTCCAGCCAAAACTCTTCAAAAAAAGTTCAATAAGAATAATTTCCATTCAGGAATTCCATCTTTCATAAGCCAGGTGTCAAGACTGTCAAACCTTTGGACTGTTTAGTCTTATCAAACCTAATAAAACAATCATACATAACCACTAGGAAACAGTTTGTTGCTCTTTTCCTCACAGCATCACTTTCAAATTCAACTCAGTTTACTAAAAACCAGTTTTGCATTCTTGAACATCTTGTTCACATTTCTAAAGAAGATTTTTTCTTAAAAATATGTCAATAAAAGGAGTCATTCAAATATATATACATAAAGCAAGAATGATATTCAGCTGGTTGTATATTGAATTTAAACCACAAGACATGAAATCTAAATGGTGTTCTTTCCAGAAAAAGAAAAGTCATTGGTACAAATCTTTTAGTCTTATCTTATTGAAAATTCATAGGAAGTCAGATGATGCTGGCTGGGTGTTACTTTGTGCCAACCATCTGAAATTTAGTACAGAAACAGGGTTCGCAGATCACTTCCTGGTAGCATGATTCTATTTTGTGATGGGATGACTTTCCTTGCAGAATGTGAGCTGAACATATCCTTGGTTCCCTTGTTCCTTAAGTCTGCAGTTCTACAGAAGGAATACAGTGGAGGGAATTTCTCAAGTCAAATAGTTCAAGCGTCACTTAGAATTGATATTTTTTAAACCAATTCCTTGGTTTAGAAAAATTTATTAAAGTCTCTTTAAATTTCTCCCTTAATATATTGGTGAATAAGAAAGAAATTAATTTTCCCCAAAGGCTGATGTGATTGTTAGGTGTTGTACTAGCACAGGATAAAGCATGATGGAGACTCCATTTTGGCAATTCTTTCTAGGTTACATTCTCCTGATTTAGGAGAGGATAACATAAATCACTCCTTTAAGCATTACACCCCTGTAGTGTAATGTTTATGGACGATCTTAGCAATTCCTCGATTAAAGAGTTCCTGGGCATTGAGAATTAGTAGCTATACTACATGCCAGACTATAGGTTCTTTTGCACATATTGTTTTGTCTGAGGGTCTCGATTGTCCTGTGAGGTCTTCAGTCAGTTTTACCCTTAGTTAAGAAGAGGTCTGAGCTATGACTCATTTTCAAATCATTAGGTCCACTGGATCTTTTCCAATCATAGAATACAATCAGGTTTAAGATCGAGTCCTTGACCTCTAAATAGTTTTCACAGGTGAGCACATAGTTTATTCTGCCGTGTCTGAGTCCTCTCTAGTAACTGACAAGATAATGAAGTTCCTTCCAAAATGCTTGGTCATGTTTGCTTTAACTGTATTTTTCTAGAAACTGGTGTCTGGTTCTAGTACTTGCCACTGGGTTTAGATCTTCTATTGCTGTCCTCCAGGATATGCAATTGTCAATCTATTCTAAGCCTCAATGATAATAGGCATCTCTCTGGAGTTACAACTAGTAACTAGTAAAATATAAGTACACAGAGCACTGTATATTCTTCTAGCATTGCAATGCATTATAACATTAGTTGTTATATTTACAATATTGGAAAAAGTTGAAAATAACTTATTTTTAGAATTATTGGGGTAATGTGGAACTATAATTTGTTATTTAGTTTCAAGTGTGAATCTTTGCATCACCATATCTCTTGCAACCTAAATAGAAGCTGGCTCAAATGTCTTCTCTGCCACCTTAAACCTGCAAGTCTAATGGCCATGTTCTAATATCCAGTCTAATCTCCAAAGCTTGATTCCAACATCTGACAGGTTCTTTCAGAGCCTTCAGAGTCAACATTAGAAAACTGTCAATGATATTGAAATGAGATTAGAAATTCCTAGCAGAACAGAGCAAAAAACTCAAAAGGGAGAAGAAAAAGGGTTCACATCTTATGACCTCTAAAACACATCAAGTGTATAGAACAAATCAAAGTGACTTAGTGACAGTTTCTTAGAGCCACACCTGACATGCAAAAACTTTTAGATGAAAACAAATAATTATTTAGGTAATAAACATATAACTATAAACTGCATCATCTTCAATATTATTTTAATATACTTAGATTACATATTTCTTCCACACACATTTTGTACTACATTATCTGTGTATTTTTCTGTTCTACCTGAAGTTTTAGTTTGAACCCATGCTTGTGAATGGGGTCATAAGTGTCTTATCTGAAAATTAAATGCTCTTCATTTCCTCATGTAGAGTCAGTCTAATAGTATGCTCCTTTTTTTTAGCTAGCTTCTTTTCTATAAATTATCATTCCACATGGCATTCCATTGTTTGAAAATTGATGCCACTAACCTTCTTTTAGGAAAAGATTGTGTTTAATAGGAAGTCTGGGCAATGTTCTTCTACAAGAAGGGAGAGAGGGTGCAGCTTGAGGAACAATATTAGGTTTTGCAATTGAATTGTTTTCTATGAATTACTTCCTAAAAACTGATGTAAGCAAGTAACTCTTCCAAGTCTCTAAAAACTGCTTTACAACAGGAAATATCTCAACAATTTACTGAAAATATTTGCACCTCTTCACTCAGGAAATGAGAATCTAAAGTGATTATTATCTTTTTCTCCATAAGGAAACCTATTGCTGATGCCCATGTCATCCAACACACCCTCTAGCCCTGGGTTTGTGCCTATGTTAAGAAACGCTGATATACTCTTGGAGAGAAATGTTTCTTTTTTACACTACAATATGCATATTTTTAAATGAATTAAATGCATACAACACTGGAAGTAGGGAAAGACTTTTTAAATTATTATTTATTATGGTGATCTCAGTGCCTAACTCAGGTCCAACAGGCTAGATACTTGATAAATATTTGCCAGATGAATATATGAACGCTGTTTGTATTCTCAGCTGTTATCTGGCAGTTGCTAAGTAAAAGACTCTGCTTGCTCATTATGTGTTCAACATACCTTAGAAAGGTCTCAAAGACTCCTCAGTATCTGATTATCCTTCTAGGTGACAAGGCTCATGGATTACCTGCATTGTGACTGAGCAGGGTCAAATATGGAGACAAAAGCTATGTGGAAAATTGAGAAGAAATAATCTCATGAACCTGAGAACCAGGCAGAACTCCTTTCTTTTAATGTAGTCATTGTCATGTTATGATTTTAAGAAATGAGTTTTTCTTTCTGGGTATCTTGCCACCACTGTTAAATGAAGAAGATGGCTCAGGTCTCCTTCAGATTATATATTCTAAAGTCTAAACAAACGGCAGTGCCAAATAATTGTGACCATGCTGAGCAACTGGGAGTATCATATGCTGCTGTTGGGAGTTTTTTAAATTTGTTTTAATTAGTTATACATGACAGAAGGATGTGCTTTGACACATCATACATAAATGGATTTTAAAAAACATCTCACCACTCTGGAAAAAATATTTGGCAGCTTCTTACAAAATGTAATATGCATCTGCCATAGGACCCAGCAATCCCACTCCTAAGTATCTACATGGAAGAATGAAAATATTCCAACAAAATTGTATACATAGTATTCATGTAAACTTTGTCTATTATCATTAAGAATTGGAGACAAATTTGATGTCCTTCAGTCAGTGAAGGTAAAACCAACTGTGGGTACATACTTCCAATGGAATATTAGTAGTAAAAAGGAGTAAATTATTGAATCAAACAGCAACATAGGTGAATATTAAATATGTTTTGCTAAGTGAAAGAAGCCAGATGAAAGAAAACACATAATATATGATTACATTTACATGGACAGCTCTGGCAAAGGCAAAACCATATGGTAAAAAATAGGTTAGTGCTTGTCAGAACTTGGGGAGTGAGTCCCAAGTTTCAAAGATGTTTTACGAGTTTGGGGGAAATTGTTAGTGAGAGAACTGTTGTCTTAAATCTATTATAGTAAACAAATGATCCTATGCATTTTCCAAAATCTGTAGAAACATACAAAAGAAGAAAGTAAATTTTCCCGAGGGTAAATTTAAAAAGAAATCAGGCAGAATTTGGGAAAGGGGACAAAGAGAAAATTGATCATTTTACAAAATAATTTAATTACATCACAGAGGATGGAGACCAAAAAAAGCTGAAACAGTATGTTTTAGTTGGTAAATACGTTTGTCTCAGAGATATGAATTAGAAATTCTAAAACAATTTTGCTTCGATGTTAGGTTAGTACTAATAAGTATATTATTGGTAAGAGCCAGTTATAATACTAGCAAAGAAGGAAGTTTTAATAAGGGCTGAACTGGAGTGGATAGTGTCAATACTGACTCATATATAGCTTTATCCACTGAATATGGCTAGAATCAGTAAAATCCCAGAGCAAATTAGCAAACCTAGTGCCCAGATATTGATTTCTAACTACCACTCTCCAATAAATGAAACCAACACTCCCGGGAGAAATAGTTGATTCTAGAACTGAAATAGAAAAATATAGATGGGCCTTCTGAATCTTCTGATGCCAGAAAACAAGTAGCTGGGGGTCAGGGGGATGGTTGGAATCATAATGAATGGACATAGGAATCAAGCTAAAGATCTGTTAATGGCTAAAATTAGGATATCATGAACAAAAAAATAACTGGTACTTGAGATTAAGCCTTAAAAACAAAAAATCAACAAGTCCTTAATAAAATAAGTGAATGATAAATAATAAATGGGTAGAGAGCTGTCTTCCTTTATATAAGAATTCCAATTAATAAATAGAGAATTTAGGGAAAATGGAAACTCACCAGTAGAATGTCAGAGTAAAAATTGCCACAGGCCAGGTCTACTGATGGATCCTGAAATGAGAATGCAAAAGTTAAAGCTGAGCAGTATATTTACATAGTAGTTCTCCACTTAATTCCAGCAGGAAAAATTGTAAGTTTAGAGTGAAAAATCTTAGCAGACACATAAGCAGGTGATTAATGTTAACTTCATCAGTAGTACATATCAACATCTTATACCTTCTGATATGATGCACTGAGGATAAAAACATAATTTTTGTGCAATCCTCATTAATTCAATCTAGTTAAATAATGAGAAAATATTAGACAAACCCAAGTTGAGAAGCCTTTTTAAAAAATAAGTGACCAGTCTCTTCAAATGTGCCAAGTTCAGCCGGGCACGGTGGTTCACGCCTGTAATCCCAGCACTTAGGGAGGCTGAGACAGGAGAATCACAAGTTCAAAGCCAGCCTCAGCAACAGCGAGTCACTAAGCAACTCAGTGAGACCCTGTCTCTACATAAAACACAAAATAGGGCTGGGGATGTGGCTCAGTGGTCGAGTGCCCCTGAATTCAATCCCTAGCACCAAAAAAAAAAAAAAAAAAGTTCCAAGTTCATGAAAAACAAGAGACTAAGGATTGTCACAGCTTGAAGGAAACTTGAAGGAATAACAATAAATACAATGCAGGATCCTGGATTAGACCTGAAATGGATGAATGACATTTATGGTAGAATTAGTGAAATTTGAATAAGGCCTTCACTTTGGTTTAATACTATTGTTCCAAGGTTAATATCTTTTTTTTGTAAATGTTTCAGAATTTTATAAGGTATTAACATAAAAAGAAACTGGATGAAGAACAAATGAAACCCTTGTACAATTTTCACAATTATTTTGTGAATATAAAATTTCCTCAATATTAAAAAATAAAATTCCTTGTTCATTTAACCAATATGTTATCATGCTTTCAATTCTATGATATCAATTGGAAAGCTTGTATTATTTGGGGCATTTCTAAATTTTCCCCTGTGAGATTTTTGTAATCATAGAAATTCAATAAAATATCTCAAAATGTCATGTGTATCATTTTATTAGGCAAGATTAAATAAGCTATTATATCAAATAAGCCCAAAATATTCAGTAGCTTAAGAAAAAATAAACAAAGTTTATTTCTCTACCCAAAACAATATAGAATGTATCTTCCAAGTTAGCAGGGAGCTCTCTGGTTCACAGGGTAATTCAAAGACCAAGGTTTTTTTCATGTTTTTCTCCAACATCCTCGAAAGTGTCATAATGTCCAAGTTGGAGCTCAAAGACAGAGGAAGGAAAATCTGAAGAAAGTCGCTTAGTCTAGAAAGTGTACTGGAAATTGCTCACATCATTTAAACATGAACTTAGATATAAACTACAATTATATTACTATGGAAGAAGGGAGGAAAGCTTTTGTGATTGGCTAGCAAATTGTTCCAAGTATAAAGAGCATTTTAAGGGATGCCTCACTTAACATCTATTTACAATGTTGATGAGCTCATACATAGCAAAGAGTCTTAAAGAAATAAAAATAGTACTATAAATATTCAAGGCAATAGCTAACATGTGAGTAGTAGATTATATTTTACAAAGAATTTTTCTGAAATGTTGCATTTAATTATGTGAAATAAATATAATAATTCTAATATATATGTACAAATTGAATCAGAACGATTACATATCTAGTGACATAGCTGGGATGCAATTCCAGACTTTCTGTCACAACTTGGGCATTTTCTTTATAGGTTATTGATTCATACTCTCAGTTTGTCAAGAATGACTTGAAAATTTGAAAAAAAAAAAAAACTGAAAAACTTGCCCCCAATATTATCAAAATCGGATTGTTAGAAAATTGTATGTTCTGTTCTTAGAGAATTAGGAGTTAAGAATGAGTCAAATTCTTCCTTTGAATTTGACTTAGCCATGTTTGTTACATGTGTAATAACTGTTTCATTTAGACCAAGGAGCCACCAATTCTAGGCCCTAGTTAAATGCCAGGCCTCGAAGTCTTCTCTATTATTCCAAGAGCACATTTCCAAATATTTTACTTTCTTAATTTGTCTAATGCTCTGGTTTTGTCCCAGGCCATTTGTCTTCAACTCCAAGTTCAAACAAGAGCTTTCTAGTCTCCCAGTCTCTCATCTCTATCCCAATTTGTTTTGGCTGATTGCCTCCCACGGTGGCCACCCTCTTTCTCTCACTCACGCAGTTGATACCACAGGTCAGTGCTGTCTTCAGGGAACATTTGCAATGGTAAGGTTATTCATAGGGAACGCCGTTCAAGGAGAGCAATCCGGAACGGGGAACTCTACAGTTTTTAATATACCATGATCTACCTCCTTGCTATGGAGGAATAAAATAAAACCCTATATATCACAAGTCCTAATGCAAGTATTTGGTCCTTCTTTCTTCTTAATACAAAGTATTTGTCAACCCTGTAATGAGGTTGTCAAGAATGCTAATCTAACTTTTCATCAAAGAACAGGTAAGCTTTCTAAAAGGAGTACAAAATGTTCCCCCAAAACAGGACTCACATTTGTATTGGCTCATTATGCTTTAAAACATTAGCAAAATCACATCCTTTTTGCTGGGCTGAAAAGAAATCCAAACTTGATCTCAAATTGGCTTTTAATATTCTGCTGAAATTCTTTTTAATGTAAAAATATCCAGATATTTTAAATAAAATAAATAGGTTCCTAAATAAATAAATAAATAAATGGTCTAGGGGAATCCTATTTTTCTCTGAAGCTATGGGATTAGGTACCATGTTGAGATGTTAACTTATTTTCTCCTTTCCCCTGCAAGCAGGTAGTAAGCTCTAAACTCAATCATTTTAGAAAAGCTATATGGCAGGGCAGAAAAGAGAATCAGTCACAAGTTCTTTATGAATTTTTTTCCAAATATTTAAGGTCTTATGAAAACTAAGACCTTTAGAATGAAGCCAAAGATTCTTTGGTTTCATGGGTATGAACTTCTGAAGACATAGGGGGACCTATTATCTTCAGACTAGGAAAATGAGCCTGGAGTCTGTGAAGAGGGAGGAATGGAGAGACAGCTATAGATGTAGACACGGAGGACACCATGCTTTGCTCTTCAGGAGAGGTAGCAAAATCCCAGATGAACATACTCAAATCTGTTGTACAGTTCATATATAGATTCCCTGAAAGCTGTGCAAAAATGTCCCATATTAGTCAGAGTTCCCCAGAGAAACTGAAACAATAAGAGGTAGGTAGGTAGGTAGGTAGAGAGGGATTTATTGTGAGAATTGGCTCACACAATTATGGAAGCTAAAAATCCCACCATCTGCTATCTGCTATCTGTAGCTGGAGAGAGAGCCAGAGAATCTGAGAGTATAGTTGAGTCTCAGTCTGAAGACCTGATAACCATGGGAGCCAATAGTCCAACTCCCAGTCTGAGACCAAAGGCTTAAGAACTTGGGAGGCTGCTGGTCAAAGTTTCAGTGTGGAACTCAGAATTCCAACCTGGAATTCTGGTGACTGAAGTCAAGAGAAGATGGATGTTCCAGCTCTAAGAGAGAGAGCAAATTTGCCTTTACTGCTGTCTTTCTGTTCTTTCTAGGCCCTCTATAGATGGAATGATGCCTCTTCCAATCCACTGAGGATAGGTCTTCCTTACTCAATCCACTGATTCAAATGCCAATATCTTCATGGAACACCCTCCCAGATAACAACTAAAACTAATGCTTTACCATCTATTACCTATGTTAGGTATCCCTTATCCCAGTCAAATTGATATTTAAAGTTAATCACAGGTTCTTTTTGCCAACCATGTTAAGAGATGCATTGAAAAGTGGCTGAACTTGACAAGCCCAAGAGTCCTTAATAACACACCACAAAGGTAACTCATAGGAACCAAGGATTGGGGTCTACATCTAAGAGGACCAATGCAGCTGGGAAGCCCAGGACTTTCCATGTTTAAGTACTGAAATCCCTAGGAATTACCTAGGAAATCCCCTCAGTGCTTAGGAACTAGGACAACTGTCCCATCCACTCTCCAATGTTGGTAAGTACATATTTTGCAGAACTAGTTTTAAGAGGATGGATATTTCAAGAATAAAAGTTAAATCTTCTACCTATCCTAAGGACTGGAGATTCATTGACAAAATTTTTTTAATTGTAGAAAACAAAGTTCTTTTTTTTTAATAAAACACTGCATAGCCAAAACCAAAAGCAATACCTCAGAAGAGATAGTAAAAAGAAATTTGCTAGCTTCCAATTCTCTACTGAGCCAAAATATTTGTAGAACCACCAAAGAAATAGTCCTATCATTGCAAAAGTTGGAAAATATGCTAGCATTCCTGATAAAGATGCTTGGGAATGACTAGTTGACCCAGAGAAGAGTCAGAGAAAGAAAAAAAGCCCTAAGAATTGGGGATTTGTGTCATAAGAAGTCATGTGGAAGCAGGAAGAACAATTACAGTCTAAATAATGTAGATAAAAAATGGTAACACAATTAAATGTTTAAAAAGTGAAAATTGTTCCACAATAAGACATTTAACACAAGAACAATAATTCAAAGAAAATCTTTATCATTTACAAATCATATGGACAAGACAGGAATGTAAGACTAAAAGCATTCTCAATATTTCAACTTATCTAAAAGAGAATCAGAAGTTTTGTTAAAGCATTTGATTATGCAATGATATAGTCATTTGTTTTTAGAAAACTAATACATTTTAATAAACAACAAAATCAAAGGACAAAAGAAATAGGGAAAAGTATAAATAGAACGTATAAGATACTCAAGTAGATTTAGTCATATTATTTAGAATAACAAAGGTTGATGAGTTAAACTTCCTCTTAAATTACAAAACTTTTCATTTACATTTAAAAACATCATTTATTCCTGAGCCCAGGCTATAATAAGATAAATGCCTAAAATCAAAAATGGTTTTGGGCCATTTTATATTTCTCTCTCCTGAAATCCAATGTTACAACAATCAGTAAAGAGGTTGTTTTAAAAAATTTTAAGCTAAGAGGACAGAAAGTGGATGAAGAGAGAGAGAGACGCAATTTTGGATCATGACAGTCTAGAATGAGCGACCTTGGCATAATTTGCCCTGCACAATCTTCAGAGGGCTTTGGAATTGATGCCTTCAAGTACCTCTGTAAGTAAGATTGGAGGTTGAGAAAAACAAGATCTGTTAGAGCAAGATCTGGTTGAGACCTGTTAGAGAAGCAATTGTCTGCTTAGACATCTGTTCTGTGCTCTGAGTAGCTGCCACTCCCTCAGCCTACAGCATGCTCATAGGTTTATTCTATGGACACTTGAGGGGGTTTCTGTTTGAATGAAGGATGCCAGTTAAGAGCAAATGTGCTATCAGAACAATCAAAAACATAAACAACAGGAAGATGACAAGAACCCCTGCAAACTGAACTGAATGAAGAGACATTCTGCACAATTTTGCCAACATTTTCACTGAATACTAGAGCCAGGACTTCACTCTGGGAAAACTGTTCGTTGTTGTTGTTGTTTTGTTTTCCCATTGGGAACACTGGACAGCCCAAGAGAAGAGGATTTAGGAAAATGACATTGAGAGAAGCTCAACAAATGGCAGAAATAATCTAACTGTGAATCTCCAGGTCAATGGGCCCTGTCTACATGCAGAGTTTATAATCAGCTTTTCAGGTCCTTCATTCCTAAATACACTAAGGAACCCAGGATTAACAGGAATTTTGAGAAAGCCTCTCATATGAAATATTAGGCCAAAACAAACAAAAAAGAAAGACAAGAATTGAAGAAAAGAAATGTATGAATAGAGATGGGAAAAATAACATTAATAACCTCAGAGTGATACTGAATCTATGATTCAGCACATACCAAAATTTTTTAAAAAAAGAACAATGTTGAGAATAAAAATTTTCTTGGGAATTAATAATGTCATAAAAGAAAAATTGTGTAAAGTTTTATTGGAAAAAATAAGATGGAAAATAAGAACCATTTGACAAGGAAACTAGGGATCAACAAGAGATGTGATATCAGAGTAAATATGTAACTACAGCAAGAGAAAACTCAGAAAAGAATAAATCATCAATGATATAATTTAAGAACATTTCCCAGAATTAAAGACTTGGAAGTCTAAGTTTAAAATGCCCATCTAGTGCCCAAGATGATAGATTTAAAATTGTTCTACACCAAGCACATCCCTACGAAATTTCTAATAATGTAATAGAGAAAAGAAAAGATTCTATAAGTTTAGAAAAAAGGTAATACAGAAAGATACACATAAGACAAAAAAAAATGAAGTATCTCTCTTCTTTTAAACAGAAACACTAAGAATAAAATAAAGAATAAAACACTAAGAATGCAAAGTCACATCCTTCCTTCTGAAAGGAAATATTAATCAACCTAACAGAATTCTCAATCTAACAATTCTATTGCAGCTAACATCAATCATGAAGATAATTTAAAGACACCTTCAGAACATCAAAGTCTTAAAACATTCACCTGTCACTTTAAGAAAAATATTATAGAATATGACATGACAAAACCAGTAACTATAGAAACAAAAAAGACATCTATGAGAATTCAGAAAACAAAATCTATCACTGAAGAAAAGGAATATCTAGGAGAACAACCGAAAATCTCATCATGTCAGGTAATTTCAGATAGACAAAATGTCTGGTAAACCTGGCCCAGATTTTTATGTATCCTTGTGTTGATTTAAATATGTTCTGATAAAGCTCTTATCTTCCCCTTCATTCTATGTAAACTTTCTTCTCTGATGTACTTGTGATAACTGAGTGTAAATCACAATGATTTTTGAAGCAGAACATGCACAGGAGCCCCAGTCGTGCCCCTAATCATGCCCCTGCTGGGTATCTAGTAAGTGTTGTACATGACAGTCCTGCTGGGTATTAGATTGTAGTGATCCTAGTGTTTTACGACTGGCACTTGGCCTTATGCCCTGGTTTCTTCAAAAGATAGCCCTGAAATTGTTCTGTAAAGACTGTCCAACTAAGCTTCTTTGAAAATCCTTCACTAACTGATAACATTATCTTTTCCTTGAGTTTGTGTAGTAGTATGTTTTATACTAATGACTCACATTGTGAAAGTACAGGCTGATAGCATTTTTTTTCAAAATCATCGAAAAAATAAAATGAGAGGATGGTTAAAGATTCACGCAGGTATTCCAAACTAATGACAACAATAATGAAACTCTCAAAAAATAATGACAAATAAGAAATACTAATTTCAGATAAAGTGTATTTTGAGGCCATGAAATGGAATTGTTGATAAATGTGTTGATAAAGTGTACAACCCGCAAAGAAAATGTAATAGTCTTCAATATGCTACCCTGTGTTCATGAGCGCATATTGACAATCTGCATTACAGTTCATGAAGCAAATGCTATTTGAAAACAGTCAGAAATACAACTCCTCTGAGAAATTTTAACTCAACAAATTATATATACAAAAAAATATGCAGAGACTTTGAAATTTAAAATGAATTAAGTCTTATGCCATATTTAAATACACAAATAAAATAGACATTTTTAGGAAAATATAAATTATGAGAATTGAAGCAATAAGAAGCCCTCAATAAAGTTCAGTAGAAATTGAATTAAAATACTCAACAATTAATTCCAATAAAAGGCTCTACACTAGATTTTTTATGATGGGAGTTTTTCTTAAATTTTCAAAAAAATGATAAAATAATGGAATATTTGTATGGTCTTGTTGTAAGGTATATTTTCATGTATGCAAGCAAAGGCATATTCAGAGAATGAAAATTTTAAATTAGCCAAATGACTTACAATAAAACTTGGCAGTAAATAAACTAAGCAGAGTAGAAGAAAACCGTCAATAAATGAGACAAACATTTAATATACTTACTATACAGGATCTCATAAAGGCAAATTAAAATTGTAGAGTATAATAGAACAAAAGGCAAAATGTTGAGATTACTCTTAGAGAAGAATTATAAATGGCCAAGAAAGCCATGAAAAAGTTATTTGCTAACTTCTTTTCAAATAAATGATAATTACACTCTCAAATATACCAATTATTAATGTTTAATGAGATTAAATACAATAATTATTAATGCTATGTAAGTTGGAAAGAATAAATGGACAAAAAGTTTTGGGAAAGAAATGTAGAAGAGTAAAGAGTAATGTACAAAAGTTCTCATACTATTTTTATCCAGAAAACTCAGTTTTAGAAAGCCATTTTAAGAAAATAATTATATACACACAAATTGATATGTAAGCAAAGTGATTCAGAATATTATTGCATAGACAAACCTGAGAAATAATCCATATGTACATCAAGAAGTAAGTGGTTTGCATATAAAGTAATCACCTATATCAGAAATTGTTTTAGTCGTTAGAAATCGTTCTATATAAGAAGAGTTAATGACTGGAAGTTATTGTAATATGATGTTAAACTGAAAATCTAAATACAAAAATTACATATATGGTGCAATGCTAATTTGAAAAATTGAGTTTGGTGCATGTTTTTTGTATCTATAACTCACTGTACATAGCTGCTAAGGGAAAAAAGAACTGAAAACTATACCAAAGTTTTAATTGTGTATCTGAATGATGGGACTACGGGTGAAATTTATTTTCTTTCCTAGGTTTTTCATTGATTTCTGAAAACTTTTATTACAAAATAGTAAACATCATTGCAAATAGCAATTTGAACTCCTCTTCAAGGAATTGGCAAATGACAAACGTGGAACAAATAGTTTTCCAAAGCATTTGATTGCTGTTAT
The DNA here is from genome assembly GCA_004024805.1 of Geosciurus inauris. Taxonomy (NCBI): domain Eukaryota; kingdom Metazoa; phylum Chordata; class Mammalia; order Rodentia; family Sciuridae; genus Geosciurus; species Geosciurus inauris. The sequence goes on from PVHX01022969.1 coordinate 20,440, forward strand.
AGACTCTGTCTTCCTACTGGCAGAAGCAGCCCAATATAACCAATAAAACTTGTTCACACAACTGTGCTGACAATGATATTAATGCCTAGAACAACACAGCAGTCAACTAAGGGAAAACCATGCTGGGTTCAACTCAATGAGAACCAGAGTAAAGTAAAAGCAAAGGGAGAAAGATGAAAGTGACAAGAAAAGCAAATGCTAAATTCAAGCTCCCAGCCTGGGTGGGCAGTTTGGGTGGGAAACTAATGTCTCTGGAGTTTGGGTTCACTGATCACAAGTGGAACAGAGATTGGCAGAGCAGGCCAGATTGAGGCAAGTAGCTATAAAAGTGTTCTGCCCTGTGAGCACCGCCCTGAAACACGATTAACCACCTGAACAAAGGAAAACAGTGCCCAGGGTTTCTCTATTCAGGAAACAAATCTGAAGAGCAGGAACCAGAGCCATGTGCCGACACTTCCCAAGAGCAGAGGCCAAGAAAATAGCATAATACCCGAAAAATAATTTGCTTAGATTCTTGGAAGACTTTCTAACTCGACTCTTTTGAATTGAGCAGTTAATTTCTAAGGATCACTTATGAAGGAGGTCTGGGTATTGTGTTATCCTAAAACCATGAGGTTATTTTTATATGGTAGAAGACTTTGCTAAATTATATGAACTACTTCTGACATATTGAAAGAGACAGCCAATCTATTTGGATTACAAGACTGCTTTTCTTACTTTTACTAAATACATAAACACACATTTATAATTATGTATATGTATACTTAGTAGCCTCAATTTATTTTATTTTATTTTATTTAATATATATTACACACACAGCAACTAATCTTCATATGCTGGACATTTAATATGCCCTAAGGAGTATATAAGCTTATAAAATTCACATGTACTCCCAATTTAGTAAAGAGAATAAGGTATTGATATATAAACATGATTAAAAGGGGCTTTTACTAGTTAGGATAAACTAAACTATGCTACAGTAATAAAAAATTGATATTTGCATAATAAAAGTTTATTCACCAGGGTCTAAGAGAATTCAAGAGGTTCTCCAGATCAATCTTCCACTGAACAGAGAGCCAAGCATACAGGCTGCTCCTGAAACATGGCCTCCAAGCCAGTGCCAAAAGCAAATGACTGAAGGTCAAAGTACCAGCCATTAACACCAAGATTTATGAAAGCTGGGGAATGGGTACACAGCCTAGTTAAAGAAAGCTGTGAAATGGAAGGTCAACAGCTCCAGATTGCAACAAAAGTCAAGAGAAGCTACCAAATATTGACTTCCTTTGTACTTACAAAGAGGAAGTGTTTTAGTAAGCATGTAGTATTAAGGTTGTCATAAGTTCTAGCACTTAGTGTTGAGGATGTCCTATGTTGTAAGCTGTATAATGCAAGAAGAGAATTTTGCAACACATTGGTTACAATGAGATTGAAGATTCCATTTGTTTTTGTATCTTTCCTGCCATTGTTCTCAATGTTTTTTTGTCAAAAATCATTTGGAAATATAAGAGACCCAGAATAGCCAAAGCAATACTTAGCAAGAAAAGTGAAGTAAGAAGCATCACAATACCAGACCTTAAACTATACTACAAAGCCATACTAACAAAAATGTATGGTATTGGCACCAAGATAGACATGTAGACCAATGGTACAGAATAGAAGACACATAAACAAACCCACATCAATAGTTATTTCATATTAGACAAAGGTGCCAAAAACATTCACTGGTGAAAAGATAGCCTATTTAACAAATGGTGCCAGAAAAATTGGAAATCCACATGTAACAAAATGAAATTAAAACTTTATTTCTCACCCAGCACAAAACTTAACTCAAAGTGGATCAAAGACTTAGGCACTAGAAGAGAGACCCTGTGCCTAATGGAAGAAAAAGTTGGTCCAAATCTTCATTCACCACGTCAGCTTAGGAACTGACTTCCTTAACAAGACTCCTAAAGTGCAAGAAGTAAAATCAAGAATCAATAAATGGGATGGATTCAAACTAAAAAGATTCTTCTCAGAAAAAGAAACAATAATAATGAGAAGAGAGAGCCCACAGAATGGGAGAACATCTTTAGTACATACACCTCATATAGAGCACTAATTTCTAGGGTATATAAAGAACTCAAAAAACTTAACACCAAAAAACAAAAACAAATAACCCAATCAATAAATGGGCTAGGGAACTGAACAGGCATTTCACAGAAGAAGAAATACAATTGGTCAACAAATACATGAAAAAAATGTTCAACATCTCTAGCCATTAGAGAAATGCAAATCAAAATTACACTGAGATTTCATCTCACCCCAGTCAGAATGGCAAATATCAAGAATACAAGCAACAATAAATATTGGCAAGGATGCGGGGGAAAATGTACACTCATATATTGCTGGTGGGACTGAAAATTGGTGAAACCATTATGGGAAGTGGTATGAAGATTTCTCAGAAAACTTGGAGTGGAACCACCATTAGACCCAGCTATCACAGTCCTTGATTTATACCCAAAGCACTTAAAATCAGCATATTACAGTGATGAAGCTACATCACTATTTATAGCAGCTCCTCACAATAGCTGAACTATGGAACAAACCCAGGTGTCCTTCAACAGATGAATGCATAAATAAAATGTGGTATATTACTTAACCTTAAAGAGGAATGAAATTATGGCATTTGCCAGTAAATGGATGGAGCTGAATAATATCATGCCAAGTGAAATAAGCCAATTCCAAAAAACCAAAGGCCAAATGTTATCTCTGATATGTGAATGCTAATTCATAATAAGGTGGGGGAGGATAGGGAAGAATAGTTACTTTAGATTAGGTAGAGGGGAGTGAAGGGAGTAGAGGGGGATAGGAGTAGGAAGGATAGTAGAATGAATCAGACATTATTCCTATGTACATATATACCTATATGACCAGTGTGATTCTACATTATCTACAATCAGAAAAATGAGAAGTTATGTTCCATCTATATATGATGTTTCAAATTTTATTCTACTGTCATGTATAACTTATTAGAAGAAATAAAAAATAAATAAAATACCAGTCAGGATGTGTGTGTTTTATATATTCAGTCAATATGTATTATTATTCCAAATACAAGAACATGAACTAAAATGAAGATATTTCTCCATAATGGTATGTCCCAAAGTTTGTTCTCTTTACATCTGTTCCATTCTAACAAAGAGAAATTCTAAAAAGGAGCAAATTACAATGGCAAATATGTTATGGTTTAGGTATAAGGTGTTCCCCAAAAGTTCTTGCATGAAAAAATACAAGAACATTCAGAGGTGAAATGATAGTGTTATGAGAGCCTTAACTCAATCAGTGTATTAATCCCCTTGTGGGGATTAACTGAGTGGTAACTGAAGGTAGATAGGTTGTGGCTAGAGGAGGTGGGCATTCCTTTGGGGTATATATTTTGTATCTGGTGAGTGGAATCTCTCTCTGCTTTCTGATCATCAGCTGAGCTACTTCCCTCCACCACAGTCTTCCACCATGATTTTCTACCTTACCTAGAGCCCCAAGGAATGGAGTTGGCCTTATATGGACTAAGACCTCTGTCCATAGAATAAATCATGATTGAAACTATAAGCCCGAAGTAAACTTTTTTTCTGTAAAGTTCCTTTTGTCAGGTCTTTTAGTCACAGGAGCACAAAGCTGACTGAAAGAGTATTACTAAATAAAATCCTAAAACATCAATCCTCAGTAATTTTTCTTGGAGAAACCAAAATATAGCTCTCAGCTTGAACAAAGCAAAAATCCAAAGAAGTTATAAAAATATAAAACAAAGATGTTACAAAAATCCAGTAAATTATATTTTTGAACACCTATTGTGTTCTGAGACCTCTATTCCTTTGAAAATGCAAAAACATATATGGTATTTTCATGCGGGTTTCAGAGTAAATATATTTAATTAAATCGTAATAACAAGTCTGGATAAATTATTGCTATCTAAAAGAATATTCCCAAAGAGATCCATTAGTGTTATGATTCAGTTAACACTTGTGCTTAAGTAATAATTAACAACCCATTGTTAAGCTCCCATAACAATCTACACTCTGAAATTAACCTAAACATATAAAGCCCTAGTGTAGTCCCATGACTGTTTTAGAAATAATGGCCCTGTTGTACCATGGCCTCCCATCCCCAGTTACTTCTTTATCTGCAAAAAAGCACTATACACATTGAGATGCTTTGTTTCATTACATTAAATGGAAAGTTTACACATGGAGACTGCCCAGTACTCAGTACATATGCTACACTATTTGTCCTTAAGTCTAGGGATTTCCTTCACTTGGCATGAATTATAGGAGAGGTGCCTAACACCCAGACTGAGTGAGTTATTCTAGCTTATGGTGGTGTTGGAGAGAAAAGCGCATAAACCAGAGGATGTCATTAGACCAGTGACAATGGAGGAGAAAATATCCAGCGCTGACAGCCCTGCTCACTTGCAAGCTGATTGGTGTCAACGTGCAGAGCAGTACAGACAGAGTGGCTTAGGAAGGGGTTTGCTGCATCTGGCAAGAGAGGAAGTGTAACAGCAAAGAGAGAACGAAATATTGTATGTCTGTGTTTGCTCCACCTAGGAAAAGCAGACACAATGAATCTACAGTATGTATAGAGAAGGAACTAACCACATGTATTAATACAGTCTTTGTGCCTCAGCTGTAAAACAGGTTCTGGACTTGTAGTTAAAGTGGCTGCACAGATGGGGCCTTTTCCCCTTTCTTTGCAATATTCCATATTCTAATTATGACTTGCACTGTTTCTGGCATGAAAGCAAGGCCACTGATGTGGCCCCGAGAGTAGGCAGGATAAAAAGCCAGGTCCATGAACTCATGTGGCTGCTCTTTCCACTTCCCTTTCCTTCCCTCTGCTAATTCAGTCAGATTTTTTTTTTTTTTTCCACACAGCATTTGGAATTCTTCAAGCTGTGTCTGGTTGCTTTGCACTCACTGAAAGAAAGAAGATCTAGACATCCGAAGTAACTCAATAGTTATTGGCATAAGAGAAAGTATAGAATGATGAACAATGTGGTACAAAAACTCCACAAGTATCCAAAGTGAGATGCTAATAACTGAGCACATTTAAAAAAAAAAAAAAAAAAAAAAAACTTTCAAGGACGAATGGAATTGTCTACAAGTCTATATCGTGAAGCTCAGGTCTCCCTATCTTGTGTGGTACTTCATTTGGCCCTAAATGTTAGCTTCTGTTTCTTGTTTATAAAGGAATAACACCATAAAATTAATGAAAATTACTAAATTAGAAAACCATCCTATTTTGTTTTTATTATTGCTGGTAGAACCTTGTAAATTTTCTGTTCTCTTTACCATTGAGTTCTAGAAGATACACTGAACTTCAATATTCTATCAAATGCTTTGGAAAAATAATATTCTTAACAATAAGTAACTCTCAGGTAAGCTATATATTTGTAAATATAGGAAAGAATCCTACACAATTTGCATATGTGTTCTGGCTCTTTGAATATACTACCATAATTCTCAGAGTCTTCTATTTAAATGCAAACTTTTAAAAACATTTAAAGAAAATTTTTCTCATTTTCTCTGCTGAAGTCGTCCCTCCCATCATCCAAGATCTCAATAATGACTTTGGCCATTTGGTAATCAGGAGCATTGTTATCTCATTCATTCGTCAATCCATTTATTCATTGGACAGATGTTTAGTGAATGCCAACTACGTGCCAGGCATTATTCTAGTAAATACATTAGTTAATGAAACAGAATGGAGCACATCCTTCTACCAAAAGAAGATAGATACTTATAATAGAAAAAATAAGCAAGTAAAATAATTAGGCAATTAGCTATCTTTATATGTTGTGGGAAAACTAAAGAAAGGAATATATAAATATATGTATTACAAATAATAACATAAATATTATGTATATACATAATATATAAATGAAATTCCAAATTTAATAGATAGAAAATGCCTGAGAAGGATATTCAAATGCATCTATAAAGTGATACAGGCACACATAGATTTGTGGTGGAAATTGTTCTATAGAGAAAACAAATGCAAAAGCTTTGAAGCCAAATCATGTGTGAAGTATGAGGGGAAGAGCAAGGTGACCAGTATGGGCAGAATACAGCATCCAGTAGAACCTGATCAGATCCCTAACCAGACCAGATTATGCAGACTGATGTAAGGACTGGCTTTTATTCTG
>PVHX01022970.1:0-26526 GCA_004024805.1 Geosciurus inauris
TTAGGTGGGTTTAGAACACATTTATGGGCTCCTTTGTTGCATGATTCTTACTCAATAGAAAAGCAAAAATCAATAATTCAGCGCTGGTCATTATGGACTCCTGGAGTGAATGAGAAACGCATCTCACAGGCGTTAGAGCACATATAGAAGTGGGAATTATTAATAAGGTGCTTCAGCCTTGCTATTGGATTGGAACTAATAAGATCATATTATCCACCATGAGAAACTTTTCAATTTCCACCTGCTTTGCTGAGCTGGTGATATCCCAGGGGCTGTTTGTAGGCAGAGCCTCTGATTTGTAAATTTCCTGATGCCTGTGGATCTGAACGTGGAGTCTGAGGCTCCACACAAGATTGGGGTGCTTTTCTGGTGTGTTTCTTTCTAAGATACACCAAGCCTGTCAGAAGTGGTTTAAGGAGCACATGTCTGTTCACTACTGTGGGAAGGCGCTGTGGCTGGCTCTAAGCGTCCCATCCAGTGCAGCTCTGGGTACAGGAATGTGTGTAGGGAAGGCAAGGACTGTCCTTACTCCTTCAGAACCAAACATTTATCAAAGCTGGAAATGGAATTGTTGTTTTATTTCTATCCACTTTAAAACTCCCTCCATGATAGGCACTAAGTGACTCATGGTGGTTAAGATTTACTAAGCATCAGAAGTAGCTTCTAAATAAATCTCCATTGATTCTCTTTCATGCATTTGAGGTAAAGCAGAGAAATCTTAGAGTTTAACTATCAGTGAACATAAACCTAGTGTCCGTGAGCTACTTTTTGAGAACTAGTATAGTCAACAATACTCTTTGATGTATTTTCAACATATTTTTATTTTAATTGGCACTATGTACAAATTTATAGAGTACCAGGTGACATTTCAATACATGTATACAATATCTAATGATCAGATAAAGGTAACTGGCATATGTATCACCTCAATTATATTATTTGTGTTGGGAATTGCAAATTCCTCTCTACTACATATTGTGAAATATTTAATTAATTGTTGTCTTTCATATTTATTCCACTGAGCTATAGACATTAGAAGATGTTCTTCCTACCCAGATACACCCATTAACCATCTTCTCCATCCCTGTCTCCCATACACCCTTCCCCAATACCATTATTCTATTCTCTACTTCTTTGAGTTCAAAATTTTCCAGTTTCTACATATCTGTGAATACTATTCAGTCATAAAAAGGATGAAATTTGGTCATGTGAAGTAATATGAGTGGAACTTGAAAATATTATGTTAAGTGAACTGTCAGGCATAGAAAGAAAAATACCACATATTTTCACTTAGATTGCCTTTAAAAACATATCAGATCTCACTTGTAGGTGAGCCCCAATCCTTTCTGTGACTCCCTTCCACTCCCTACCCACCATGTTAAACTAGTCCCAGATGGAAAGAGAACTCTCCAAAAGGTTAAAAATATGCCTGCCCCTGGATCCCAGAAAATGATAGCAGTAGAAGAAATAGGGCAGACAGAGAGAGAGAGACTTCATTATCTCATTAGTATTTATAGCAGTACACGAGGGAAGGCTTGACCTTTCCGTTTTTACAGTTGAGAAATTGGTAAGTGGAGAGTTCAAACCATTGGGTCATGTCCCCAGAGTTCAGAGTAAGATGGGAAAGGGCTGACAGAGGAGCTCTGGAGGAAAGACAGCTCAAGGGGACAGTAGTGCAGAGGTCACTGTGAATTAGGGGTGTTTGACTTTCATTCTGAGGGGTCAGTGTCCTCATAATAACAGATCATTGGATCATTTGGAGATTAATGCCTGTCACGAAGTTGACTGTGCCAGGACCTGGTTTTGAAAGCAAAATGAAGAAGTTATAGTCTACAAAATCAGAAGTTGTCTATTTTTATAGATGCCAAAATAAGACATATATAAAGATATAAAATTATATGACTCAAAAATATGAAAGCTTGGTTTTATATTTACTAATAGTTTACATTCCTTAGTTATACATGCCTGTGTGAGAGATTTGTAGGAAAGGGGTTTACCATATTTTTAAGGAAAGAAAATTCTAAATTGGAATTTATCAAAGCTGACATCAGAAATCCAGCCTCAATAATTAGGCATGTTGGCTGTAACCCTCTTTGGAGAGGAGACAGGTACATTTTGAGTTTCTCAAGTCATAAGAAAAACTCCATGTCATTCTAATTTCAGGCTTTGGTCAATCGTCAACACATCTTTTCCTTGCTTCTAGAAATCAATTTGCAATTTCACTCTGTGGGGTCTGATTACTATTTTCAATGAATGGAACAATGAAGGCACTTTATCCAGGACCTCAACTGTAAAATATAAATTACATTTTAAATTGTCAAGATGAACAGAATAAAAAACATTCATACGTTTCAAGTTAAACCTATGTATAACTTATATAATTCTAAGGTAGCTTTGTTTAAACTGCTTGACTGATGATTTTAAAGATCTTAAGCTTTGGAAGTAGCATTGCTGTATTTTATAAAGTTGAGTTATTGATTATTTAAGGTCAATTTAAAATGAAGTTAAAAATCAGAAGTTCTTTTTGGCAGTGTGACATGAATCTCATCACCTGAAGCTAGAAAGCAAAAACAGATGTTCTGGTTTAAGGAGAAGGAAGTTCCCATCTGAGCACACAATAAACTTTAAGGTTCCACTATTCCTGAGTCACTAAGGCTATTTGAAACTAAGAAACTGGCAAAGAAAGGAGTCATCATTCTTGGAAGGGCAAGGACCCCAAATATCAGAAGGATGTAGGGCTACTGTCACACAGAGAAACACAGAACAATAGTTTAGATTTTGGTCTCATGATGGGGCCAGCAAAGGTCAGAATATCCTTGCAGCTGTTCTTGGTTCTTCCCTATCCAATTTTTGTGGTACATTGATAAGTGACCTGAGAAGGTCACGTTGATCAGGGGTCTGAAACTTCACTGGGCATAGCTCACTACCCAGCCAGGTACACCACTGAGCCCAGCAGAGGTCCTGACAAGAGTGAGGGGAATCTCAATGCTCAGCATCGGGGAAAGAGTTTCACATGCAGTCTCCAAACCAGGTCTAGACATAGGGGCTATTGATTTCCCAGGTAACCTTTCTCTTGAAAATTTCCCCAGGAAAAGTCCTACCAGACTCCTTATAGAATCTATTCCCAATGCATTTGAGAAGTGCAAAGAACAGAATGCAGTAGATGCTGTTGTATATAGCCATGCAATCTACAGCACAGAGTCATTCATTTTCTCAGCCACAAGGAACGTTGCCTGAGAGAGTCTCAACTGAATCTTTCACCAAGAATTGCTGTTAATTAAAGGGTACTAACTCATCTGAAGTTAAATTCTTCTCCATGGGGGTCCCCTATTTATAACGGGCCAGCTTGCTTCTTTTGCCTCAACTTGGGATGTGCTTGAAAGGCTGTTCCAGTCTCAGACTCCCTGTAAGACTGGCTGAGGCACTATGTCACTGTCCACCTTCTCCCTCTGTTCTCCCCATCCTACTCTTTGATGGCTGTGGCTACCTGTGACAACTCCCTTGTTTTTTTAATTTTCCTTTTTATTTCCCAGCACTAAAAAAAAAAAAAAAGCTTCTGCCTTCTCCACAGTTTTGAAACCTTAACACTTGACAATCCTACTCAGTACCTCCTTCTCCCCCCGTCTTGGTTATTCTCATCTACCCAATAAATGAACCATGTCAGCTCATTCAGAAAATCATCTAGACTCTTCAACGTTCTACTTGTAGTTCCAATACCCTGGTTGGAGCTATTATAATCCATCTTTACTGAGAGTTTCCTCTCACCCTTTTAACATATGCTTCACAATACAGTGCGAATGTCCTTTCCCATGCAGAAGATGAGGCACTAGACCTTTAGAGGCCTCCTTCAGTCTCTTCATGTGCCAGCTCGGCCTGCATCCTGGGCCTCTGCTCAGACCTTCCTTCACTTTCTGACTCTCCGTGTTCCTGGGAGTTCTGACTTGGGCACATGCTGCCTCCTCTGCGTGGAGTACTCTCCCAAACCCAACATATATAAACACTAAGTCTCAGTCCTCTCTACCAGGTGACTAATTTGACATTCAACAGGACTCTTTAAATATGAGACAAAGTAACCATATATCTGACTTGCCAGTTTTAAAAAGTATACCCCAGAATTTTAAACTTAGTCCATAAATCTTTTATGATTTCTCAGAGACTCAGTGTTAAAAGCAAGCTTTAAAGGATTGATTTTGTCAGTTAAAAACCCATTATAAAGGTTAGGAATCATTACTGAAATTAATTACTGCCAGTTTAATGATATTCCCTGGAAATTTATATCTTTGTCAAATATAGATATTGGCCTGCTTAAGTTTTCTAAATTTTATTCTATAGTCTCCTTAAAGTAGAAGATAAAATCTATTAATGGAATTCACACTTTTTTCAAGGTCCCTGACAGGAAGAAAAATTCCAAATAAACAAGAAAGTAAAAGAATGTTAATTAGCGTCTGATTAGTAATAGAGTGCAATGCTCAATAATTTTCAAATAAATTGAGTCTTTTGTAAATATATAAGGTGAAAACATAGGCAACTTCTCCTTGAGGTAAGATCAATGTCATCCTATTATAAAAACATTCAAGCAAACTGTCTTGTTAAAGAGATGAAGTTTTATAAGAAATAGTAATACCAGAATATAACCAGTTTAAGAAGGAAGGGTGTTTAACGGTATACATAGGCCTGTGAAATGTGGAAGTGCTGGGTAATTCTACAGATAAAATATATTCAAAACAGCAGCAATTATGTTATTTAAATTAAGTCTAAAGTTATTGGAAAACCCCACTAAAACATTATCATTGCTAAAAGAATCAAAAGAAATACATTATTAAGTTTGAAAACTAGAAGCCCTAGTTATATGACAGCTAAATTAAAAGAATAAAAACAAACTTTTTAGGAAGTTGAGTAAACATTTAAACTACACATTGAACAGCAAATCAAATTCCCCTTGGGAGTGCCCTGATCCTTTTCAGCTGTGTACAACATGCAGGTTCTCATGAACAACATCCTGTTAGCTAGAAAGAGGCATCAAGATAGAGGACAGTGACCAGAATAAAGGAACCTGAGCTTGTAGCTCTGTGTAGTGTCATCCTCTCTTCAGCTGAGAGCATGCACTTTGTACTTAGGATGACCTGGACCAAACCTCTGCATTCCTCTTCACTGGCTGTTCATCTTAGGCCAGGTTACTTGGCATTTCTAGTCCTAGATTTTTTATTATTTATCTGTTACACCAATAATACATGTGATACTGTTGTGAGCATGATTCAAACACATGCATTGTGGCCTCCAAGGACTCACACCTTAGACTACTTGGTCCTGGTACATATTAATTATGCCTGAAAATCAGCACAGAGTCAGCTGTGTATATTATAACTATTGAAATAATGGCTGGAGGCAACTATTGTTATTTAAAATGTTTTGTTTCACATATAAATGCATGTCCAGAAATGGTCAAGATGGTAAGCATTTGAATTTGGCTATACCGTCTCATGCTCAGAGAATGAGAATAGTCTAGTAGAAAATCAGGTGACCCCAGGAGTGAGGAATGGAGTGAGGAATGAAGAGAGGAGAGGAGAAAGAGTGAGAGATTAAGTAAAAAAAATCCATTTTTCTGGAGCACTTATGAAGTCAACATATTGTAATAAGCCTGTGCTTTATCTTTAAAATTGAGATCTAGATTGTAAACTGAAGAAATCTTAAGAGCTCATTTTAACCCTTTATATCAGCTGTGTACACCCAGTTAGGGCTCTTCATAGACCAGTATGTGTAGCATTCTAAGTGTGCCAAGATGAGAAATCAGGCTGAAGAGAGGGACCAGAGGCCAGATCACAGAGGGAAGGATGTGATCAATTTTATGTAATTTTATAATATTTTTCATTGTCTAAAATGTTACAATTTCAACATACAACCAATCTTGAAGTTAATCTGTGAAATAACACACATCTTTGTATTTGTACTAAGTATCATATTTCAGTTTGCATTTTAACCTAGAGCACATCCCAACATTTCAAGTGTCTAAGTGGCAAGTGTCATATAAAAGCCTTGGTACTGTTGCAGATACTAGCAGGGAACATTGTGGTCAGGGCAGGTCAGGTCAGGTCAGGTGAATTATCTGTCATGTGTCATCACTCTAGCCACGATATGGTGGAGAGTCTGCAAAGTGAGAGTCAAGGGCAGGGTAAGGTATTTAAAAACTCCAAGACTTGGCGCAGGAGGATTGCGAGTTCAAAGTCAGCCTCAGCAAGAGTAAGGCACTAAGCAATTCAATGAGACCCTGTCTCTAATAAAAATACAAAATAGGGCTAGGGATGTGGCTCAGTGGCCGAGTGCCCCTTACTTAGTTCAATCCCTGATGCTGCACCCCCTCAAAGAAAAACCCAAGACTCATATTGCTCATCTGTAAAATGGGGATAATAACTGCCAAAAAATACTGACAAAGTTGGAAATCACAGGGGAATTTATAAAATGTGTAAGAAAGGATGCCAACTAAAGGTGAAGTTCTCTGTAGGAAAACAGTCAATATGTTGTAAGTATAATAATATTGGGATGTATATCAAATTTGTTTAGATGGGGATCATGAACAAATTGCTATGACTCAGAGAAAATATTCATCAGAAAATCAGCCCAACTCCCCATTTATAGTTGACCAATAGATCTATTAGTGAGGGAAAATAATTATACTTCATTATCTGTTTGTGACTAAATTGATAATTCACATATTAAAGTAGTTGCAAAATGATAAAGAAAAGGAAAAACATCTATTCTGATCAATAATCGGTAGTCAACGTTCAGGCCATCCCATAATTTTTCAGAACCGTGCAAATAATGACTAAGTGATTTTCAGATGTCACTAGAGAAGGGGACTCACTCTCCTAGCCTTTGGCCATTTGTTTAGGTGGCTGCCATTTCTTCTTGACAAAGTCTTAGTTATGGTGCCTTTCATGTTTCAGAGAAGTGGAGGATCCTGTAGTTACAGCCTGAAGTGACTCAAAGAGATCAGTAATTTTAATCTCCATTTTTATTTAATTAAACAAATGGAAAACAGCCACATTGCCAAACATCCCTTGCTAATTAATTCATTAACAGAGGCACCACAGCTGAATTCTCCATTAAGGGAAATGGTTTTCTGACAATTCACTATTGGATTGAGTGATTAGCCTTTTACCTAATTTTACTGTACATAGCCAAGAATTTTAAAAAGCAATATGAGAAGCAAAAGTATTGGGTATAGCCTATCTGTGCAGTTCTGTACAGTAGCTACTAGCCACACTTGCCACTTAGGCACTTGAAATGTTGGTAGTCCAAACTGGGATGTGCTGTAGGTTAAAATGCAAACTGAAATATGATACTTAGTACAAATACAAAGATGTGTGTTATTTCACAGATTAACTTCAATATTGGTTGTATGTTGAAATTATAATATTTTAGACAATGACAAGTATTATAGAATTAAATGTATTTTTTCTTATTTGCTTACCATAAAAAGTAGAAATATCAATGTAGATAGTAGAAAAGTAAAAATTACATATGTACAATGTATCTGTGGCTTCCTCATTTGCATTGGATAGTACTAGCATAGACCTACAGTTATGTGAGGGAGTAAAAATTATTACCCACATGATGTGTGTGAGGATAATGTAGGCTGAGGCAAGAACAAACTTCAAGAAGAAGATCTAGAAGGGCAAGGGATACTGATGAGACGAGTCTGCAGGTGGTGTGGCTCCTGACAAAATTTTGAGTTCAGGGACATCAGCTGGGAAGAAAGTCACAGGGCATGGCAGATCCAAGTGGACAGCACTAAAAAGGCAGAGAAAACAGTCATTTCTCCTGCTCAGGACATATGACAGGAGTGCTCATTCTAGAGCAGAGGAAGCTGATTTTAGCTCAGTCTCATTCTCCCTCCTGAATAGATTTTCATTGTTATAAGCCTGAAATCTTGTCCTGCATGCAATTTGATAGCCTGATTTTTCTTTACTCAGTGTCATATTCTGAACATTTTCATATGGCATTAAATTGCTTTCAAACTGCCATTTCTGAGGCTGTGTAATGGTCACGGCATGGACCCACCATCATTTTTATAACTATTCTTATATTATTGGGCATTTATTTCCTAACATTTACTACTACAGAAAATGCCGTTGTAGCCAGGAATATTGAACTTCCATTGCCTTTTGTGTAAAGTCAGGGAGTTAGACTGCTCTTTGGAGAATACAATGCAATAGTGAATACTGCAGTGGTATGACAGCTAGTAAAGGTACACTGACGTTCCCTTCACCTCCTTAGGCAGTACTATCAGTCATTTCTGAACTAGAGGTAGCCTCATGAAGCCCTAAACCACCTTTACTTCTCTACAGCCACAGCTCACTCAAGATGACCTCTGAAGAAGAATCTGCAACCTCCCCTTGCTTCTTGCAAACAATTAAACTATTTCAAACTAAGCAGGTTTTTGCTTCAGTCCTAACATTGGGTCACATTTTAAGAAACTCCAGAGTGATAATCAAAAATGATGGCAAATTAACTTACATCACATTTGTTATCTCCTTACAGATATCAAACAAGTTTCAATTAACACCATTCAGAAAAATTTATTTTTCTAAATCTTTCCTAAACTACCTAAGTTTCCACACTCATCATACCATATCCTCAATATGTCTCTCTTTTCTATTTCCACTCATTCTTAAAAGAAATAAAGAAACCTCCTTGTACTTTTATACATATATATTTTAAACTCAGCACAAGACAAGAAGGTTCTGGTTTTCTCTCTACCTCTCTCTCTAGCTCAGTGATTTATCATTCACATCCCTGTGGCTTTTTTTCATTGTTGTTTTTAACTCTCAGATTCTGCACTATAAAAGAAGATCCAGGATCTGACACAGGAATCAATAATTGCTTCAAGAAAGATGCAGGAAGTGTTTGTGTCAGAACTTCAAACACATAAAATAATATTAAACAATATAAAAATGGTACAAAGTGATACATGTCAAGCCAGTTATGAACAAACTGCACAGAGGCTGAGATGAAGCAGCCAGTATTCTTTAAAGTGGAGCAGGGATGGATAAAGCAAGAGAGTGAGGTTAATCATTTGTACCATTCAAATAAGGAGGGCTTGAACTTGGGTTTGGGCTCCCTAAGGGGAGCCCATACTTTCTAGTTACAAAGTAAATGACATTGAAACTGATCAAAAGTGGTCTAAGGGAAAAGCTAAAGCAAACAGCAACAGAAATTGTCCATAAATTAAGAGTGAGCCTCAGAGAGAGGTATGACTCTGCATGCTACAAACAAACTTCTCTGGAGTGGCATTAATACTCATTCCTGTTTGCCTTCTGGGAAAAGTTCTCCACAGAAATATGATGGAAACAGACTGTGTGGAATAAATGGGTTTGCAAAAATATAATATGCAGTGTGGCTGATGTTATGGAGCTGCAAGAACTATGGGAGGCTGGGAATATACTGTGTATACAACCTTGCCCAGCCTCTGAGAGCACCTGGAGATCTGTGGGACAGAGTGAGGCCTAGCTCTTAGGCCACACAGCTTGACCATGCCTCCATATAGGGATGGAGTTTCCTATGCATGAGCATCTTTTAGTTTTATCAGCTCAGAACACCCACCTCTCCTTTCCTTGGGTGCAGGTTTCTCTTCACCTCCAGACAAATGGTTGCTTAGGCAGTTGCTGTTCAGTTTATATGGGTAGGCATATGGTTGCCGAGTGACCCATCTTGTTCTCTTACCTCTCTGTTCTCAGGTATATTTAAGCAATATAAGGTAAACTGAACCAGAAAGGTTTCCCCTGGAGATTTCCCACTTGAGTTAATAGGGAGAAGTTATCTTTTCTATTCAGAAGACCTAAAGGTATAATAAGTACAAGACAACCTGCAGCCTGGTTTTAGGTTTTCAGGAAGGTAGGCTGAAATTAAAATAATAATTATATATGGAGAGGAGAAGAGAAGAGAGGAAGAGAGAGGAGGAGTAAAGAGGGAATAGGAGGGAAAAAGGGAGTAAGGGAGGGACCAGGAGAGAGGAGGAGAGGAAGGAAGTGGAGGAGAAAATAAGAGTGAAAGGATAGAACCAGTGTTGGTTTGCTGTTGAAGTCTCTGGATACAGTCTTCCCTAAAGCCAGTGCTACAGTTGACTCATGGTGTTTTGCCTATGGAAGGCAATACATTTGACTCTCATATTGGCTCACTCTTACTCCAGCTGACTTCTATTGCTTATAATTGAATAGTTCCTACCAAGAAAAGGATGCTGCAGCTAACACTAAATCTTTTACAAGTAAGAGAGGAGTTGGTGAGATCAGGTGGGACTTCACCAAAGGGGTGGGATTTAAAGTAAGACTTGGTTTCCACAGGGGGAATTGTGGGAAGACACATTCATGGAAGAAGAAATAGCATGGCAAAAGAAAAGTCAGTACAAAGAACAGAATCTATGCAGATTAGAGACCAATTTGGCCAGAGCATGAGAGAAAAGATTGAAATATTGCTCTGTAGATGTTTCCATGACCACCACTTTCTCACCTCTCTGGTTCCAGCTCAACTGTCACTTTCTCAAAGTGGCTTATCTAATGCTCACAGTCATGGACCGTCATGTGTGTCAACTTGACTCTGTAGGACACATGCCAAATGCAATACCCAAAAGAGTTGCTCCACTGTTCTCTTGTGTATCTCCTCTTCAGGACTGGGAGACCTATAAGAACAGGTGACTTGTTCCGCTTTCACAACTCTGATGGCCAATGCCCATAGAGAGGGATTTTAGTAATACCTGTTGAGACAGTGAGTGGGTGAGGCAAGACAGAACGAGAAGCTGGAGCAGGATGGTGGCAGCTATATAATCCAAAATCTGTGAAGACAATAAAGAACAGGTGGTAAGCTGTCAGAACTATGCTTTTAGGAGACTGAATCATTTAGTGTGAAGAGTCACGGAGTGGGCAAGAATTGAAAGAACAAAGCAATTAGGAGGCCATTGCAAACGCCCAGGCAAAAGCTAATTTGTCATTTGAGTGAATTATCTGAGGGACTCTGGGTTTTCATAATCACAACAAAGAAAAAAAATTATAAAGTGCATCTGTTGTTTTTCCTTTCTGTCCATTTCTCTAAGCTAGTTCACCAAGATTCTCCCAGCATCCTTTAGATGTTTTCCCCACCAGCATCTTTCATACAAATCTACAATGTCAACCATTCTCAGGCCCCAAAGGTAATGGCTTTAAAAAGAAGAGAGATAGTGGCAATGGCTGTCTGATCAGATAATAAAATCACCCAGAATAACGTTTACTTTGGCCAGGCTTCTTGTGTCCCCAGGCCAGATGAGGTCAACTTTATCAGCCACAAAGATTTTGCTCGTCCAAAGGGAACAATCTGTACTGCCCTGAAACATCATATTTATTCAATTTGTGTGTTTGCTTTTAACACTTATTATTACAGATATTTTCATATTGTATATGCTACATCACAACTTTTTTTCTTTAAACATCTAGTTTGGGGATTTAGCCAAAGTGATATGTAACTTCCTTTGCTATTGCTGTACAATTTCCCAATGTGTGAGGATATGCAAGATTTATTTAACTATTGTCTTACTGAAGAACTTTTTATTTATTTCTCTGTTTGGTTTTGTTTTGAGGATTAGACGATGTCATGTTGAATTTGTTTACATACATTCTTAGATAAATAGGTTTCCAGTGAAACCTGTCCTAACACTAGAATCAAAACATTGGGCCATAGGCCGAGTTCTGGGTAGCCTTGTCTACAAAGCTCTGCATCTTGAGATGTCACATTCATCCCTGTCTCAGCAAGTGGAGGCACAGTGTCTGAAGAAGGTCGAGAGCACAGCCTCCCACGCCCGATACACATGAGATGACCTCTTATTCTCCTTACTAGCTAGACCTAGTAGTTGAATGCTGGACCCCAAAAAGGTACATCCATGCTTCAAACCCTAGAATATGTGAATGCTAACATATTCAGAAAAGGAATCTGCGAATTCCATTAAGTTGAGGAATCTGAGATGAGGAGATCATTATGGATCATGCTGGTGATTCAGGAATGCAATGGTAAGTATGCTTAAGAGTAGACCAGAGGGTCAGACAGGAACACAGAGGAAAAGGTGATGTGGAGATGGAGGCAGAGATTGGAAAGCTATTACTGCAAGCCAAGGGAACCAAGAAATGTCAATGGAAGAGGCAAGGCAGGATTTCTGCACGCACTTCAGAGGGAGTGAGGCCTGGCTAATACCCTAATTTCAGACTTCTGACCTCCAATATAATGAGTAAACATATTTCTATTGTTTCTAAGTCATCTGAATTATAATTTGTTACAACAGTCACATAAAACTAACAAACCAGGTGACCTCAGAAATGTATTTAACCCCCCTTAGACTTACTAATGAACTTTTTAAAAGGTGTAGCAATAGTACTTACATAACTGGGCTGTATCTGAAGATGAAATGAGATCATGGCTGTGAAGCTCTGTATAAATGGTAAGTAGGATTAAATGAGTTGAAGTATGAACTGACTATACAAATGGGTCCCACCAATACTATAACTTGTTAATTAACATTGTGATATTTTGATCTCCTAACCAAAACCCCAAACCAAGTGGCTTGTTCACTCTTTTCCCAAGGATTCAAGGTCATAAGAGGGCAAATGCCTCGGTAGAACATCCATTCCCACCATGACGTCATTTGTACATTTCCCTCTGTGGAAGTGGCAGTTCCAACCTAACCTTCTCGAATACACACTTGGGAAGGAGAAGGGATATGACCCTGAACTGACTTAAAGCCACATCCAGAGAGAACCAACAGAGGAAGGTGCCCCAAAACCCCACATGAAGGTGCCAGGTAAGACTTCACAGATCACGATTTTGAGTGCATATCTATTTTTGTCTATTTCGAGGTATATGGTTGAATCTGGTCTCTCAGAATATTTGTGTCAGTGTGAAATTCTGTACATGTCTGTGGGTAAGAATCTAGGCCTATACATACGGGCATGCTCTGTTCACCTGTATGGTGGGGACAGGTATATTCATGTGACCATGTCTCTGGGTTACATGCAAGTGCCTGATATTTATTTGACAATGATCAGGGTAATAAAGCTTCAAATAGGCCAAGCAATGTCTTCAGTCCTACTATTAAAAAATTGTCTAGGAACTTTAAAAACACACTAAATCCCACATTTCATAGTTCAATATTTTGAAATGCAAAAAAAAAAAATTGTTATAAGGTTAGGCAGACATCAGCATTTCTTGAAAAGCCTCCCAGGTACCTCTGAGGTGCATCTGGAATTGAGAACTCCCATGCTAGCTACATGGTCAGACCTCTGCTATTTTCTCTAGAAATGAATAGCTTGCTTCACTTGTGTGTGACTTTAATTTTATCACAATTCAGTAGGGAGAGAAATTTAATTAAATTATCTGGCATAGCAAAGGGCTCACTCTCCCCTTTTCTGCCAAATAAGATGATGATCTATTAGAAAAGTATGAAACAGCTTCCAGATTAACCTCTGGAAACAACAAACAGTCCCCTCCCAGCCTACCTTCCTTCACTACGCTGACACGGGCCTCTTTCCATTTAAAAGCTATCTAACGAATAAGCTATAGCCCTGTTTTAATGACCATATAAAATCTTCATATTCACTGCCTGTGTTTGACAAACAGAGGATATATGGATATAATAAACCAAGTACTTTATAAAAATTTAAATGCATGTTTTGGAGAATTCTTTACAGGGGAATAAAGAGGAGAAAAAGGAAATGAGACAAAATTGCTAAACCTAGAGAAGAGTAGAATCTAAATGAAGAGAAGAAATAAATATCAAACTCTTAGAAATGTGGGAAGCAAGGTTCTAGCCCATAATATGGCTTTGTGAAAATTAGAAAAAGGTCTGCGCCAGAGTTCTTGCCAAGTGGCAGGAGCACAGGCTAAGGCCCAGGACCACCTTCAGAGATGGCCACGGGAGCCCAACCAAGGCCACTCCCACTGCCATCTTGAGTTACCTCCACTACCACCGGCATCATCTTTAGTGTCAGTAGTGTCCATCAGGGGACACCTTTTGGGGACTAGAAGTGAACTCCAAAGTGAGATACAGGTAATCTGTAGTGCAATACCTCAGATGAGCATTGCAAGAAGGGAAGATACATAATCAACATGAAAAAACAAGGGAAAAAAATGCCCCAAATTGACTAAGATACTACAATAATAGAATCCACTGACAGCACAGTTGATGAAATGTCAGAGAAAGAATTCAGAATGTACATAATTAAAATGATCTGCAAATTAATGAATGACTTAAGTGAGCAAATAGAGGCAAAAATTGATGAACAAAGAGATGAGGGAGGAAATAGAGGTAGCAAAGGATTACTTTAAGAAAGACCTCAAGGTTGTGAAAAAAAAATGAGAAATTCTTGAAATGAAGAGAACAATAAACCAAGTGAAAAACTCAATAGAAAGCATCACCAGCAGACTAGATCACTTGGAAGACAGAACCTCAGATAATGAAGACAAAATATACAATCTTGAAAATAAAGTTGACCATACAGTGAAGATGGTATGAAATCATGAACAGAACATACAAGAATTATGGAAGAGCATCAAAAGACCAAATCTAAGATTTATCTGGATAGAAGGCAGCACAGAATTTCAAACCAAAGTAATGCACAATCTCTTCAATGAAATAATATCATAAAATTTCCCGAACAAGAAAAATGAATTGGAAAATCAAATACAAGAGGCTTACAGGATATCAAATGTACAAAATTACAACAGATCTATACCAAGGCATATTATAATGAAAATGCCCAGCATACAGAATAAGGATAGAATTTTAAAGGCCACAAGAGAGAGGAGTCAGATTATATAGGGGGACACCAATTCAGATCTCAGATTTTTCAACCTAGACCCTAAATGTCAGGAGATCATGGAACATATACCAAGTTCTGAAAGACAATGGATGCCAACCAAGAATCTTATATTCAGCAAAATTGAGCTTCAGATTTGATGATGAAATAGAAACCTTCCATGACAAACAAAAGCTAAAAGAATTTACAGCAAGAAAGCCTGCACTACACAGCATTCTCGGCCAAATTTTCCATGAGGAGGAAATAATAATCAACAATGAAAATATACAAAGGCAAGGCCAACCAAAGGATAAACCAAGTCAAGTAAAAAACAAAAATAAACCAAAATGACTGGAATTACAAATCATATTTCAATAATAACCCTGAATGTTAATGACCTAAACTCATCAATTGAAAGACATAGACTGGATGAAAAAATGAGACCCAACAATATGCTGCCTTCAAGAGACTCATCTCATAGGAAAAGACATCCACAGACTGAAAGTGAAAGGGTGGGAAAAAACATATCACTCACATGGACCACGTGAACAAGCAAGAGATTCCATCTTCATATCAGATAAAGTGGACTTCAAACCAAAGTTAGTGAAAAGGGATAAGGAAGGACATTTCATATTTCTTAAGGGACTCATACATCCACAAGACATAACAATCATAAATATCTAAGCCTCAAACAATGGGGCATCTATGTATATCAAACAAATCCTTCTCAACTACAAGAATCAAATAGACCACAACGCAATAATACTTGGTGACTTTAACACAGCTCTCTCACCACTGGATAGATCTTCCAAACAAAAACTAAACAAAGAACCATAAAACTCAATAAAACAATAATTTAAACTTAACAGACATATATAGAGTATTCCATCCATCAACGAGCAAATACATTTTTTTCTCAGCAGCACATGGATCCTTCTCCAAAATAGATCATATGTTATGTCACAAAGCAAGTCTTAGCAAATACAAAAAATAGAGATACTACCCTGGACCCTATCTGACCATGATGGAAAAAAATTAGAAATCAATGACATATTAAAAAATAGAAACTACTCCAAAACCTGGAAATTAAATAATACGCTATCGAATGATGCATGGATAACACAAGACATCAGGGAAGAGACAAAATATTCTTGGAGATAAATGAGAACTCTGATACAACATATCAAAATCTAAGTATACTTAAAGATCAGAATCATATAATTTTATCAATTGATGCAGTGAAAGCATTTGACAAAATATAGCACAATTTTATGTTCAAAACATTAGAAAAACTAGGGATGGCAGGAACATACCTCAACTTTGTAAAAGCTATCTATGCTAAACCCAAGGCCAACATCATCCTCAATGGAGAAAAATTGGAAGCATTCCCTCTAAAAAGGGGAACAAGACAGGGATGCCCTCTCTCACCACTCTTATTTAACATAGTCCTTGAAACATTAACCAGAACAATTAGACAGATGAAATAAATTAAAAGGATATGAAAAGAAGCACTCAAACTACCATTATTTGCCAACAACATGATTCTACACTTAGAGGATCCAAAAAATTCCACCACAAAACTTCTATAATTAATAAATTAATTCAGCAAAGTAGCAGGATATAAAATCAACACCAATAAATCAATTGTATTTCTATACATCAGTGATAAATCCTCTGAAAGAGAAATTAGGAAAACTACCCCATCCACAATAACCTCAAAAACAATAACATATTTGGGAATCAATTTAACAAAAGAGGTGAAAGATCTCTACAATGACAACTACAGGACACTAAAGAAAGAAATTGAAGACCTTAGAAGATGGAAAAATCTCCCATGTTCTTGGGTAGGCAGAATCAATATTGTCAAAATGGCTATACTACCCAAAGCACTATATAGATTCAATGCAATTCCAATTAAAATCCCAATGTTATTCCTTATAGAAACAGAAAAGGCAACCATGAAATCCAATTGGAGGAATAAGGGAATCAGAATAGCCAAAGCAATCCTTAACAAGAAGAGTGAAGCAGGAGGCATCACAATATCAGACCTTAAACTATACTACAAAGGTATAGTAACAAAAACGGCATAGTACTGGCACCAAAATAGACATGTAGACCAATAGTACAGAATAGAAGACACAGAGACAAATTCACTTAAAATCAGTTATCTTATTCTAGACAAAGGTGCCAAACACATACATTGGAGAAAAGATAGCCTCTTCAACAAATGGTGCTGTGAAAACCTCGAAATCCACATGCAGCAAAATGAAACTAAACCCCTATCTCTCACGATGCACAAAATACAACTCAAAGTGGATCAAGGACCTGGGAATTAGACCAGAGACCCTGCACCTAGTAGAAGAAAATGTAGTCCCAAATCTTCATCATGTCAGATTAGGATCTTAATTCCTTAACAAGACTCCTATAGCACAAGAAGTAAAATCAACAAGCAATAAATGAGATGGATTCAAACTAAAAAGCTTCTCAGCAAAAGCAGCAATCAATGAAGTGAACAGAGAACCTACATTCTGGGAATAAATTTTTGCCACACACACATCTGATAGAGCACTAATCTCCAGGATATATAAAGAACTCAAACTTAACACCAAAAAAAGAATCAATAAATGGTCTAAGGAGTTGAACAGACAGTTCTTAGAAGAAGATATACAATCAATCAACAGACATATGAAAAAATGTTCAGCATCTCTAGCAACTAGAGAAATGTCAGAGATCAAAACTACTCTAAGATTTCATCTCACGCCAGTCAGAACGGCAATTATCAAGAATACAAAAAACAATAAGTGTTTGCAAGGTTGTAGGGGAAAAGGCATGCTCATATATTGCTGGTGAGACTGCAAATTGGTGCAACCAATCTGGAAAGCAGTATAGAGATTCCTTAGAAAACTTGGAATGGAACCACCATTTGACCCAGCTATCCCACTCCTCGGTCTATACACAAAGGACTTAAAAACAGCATACTACAATGATGCAGCCACTTCAATGTTTATAGCAGCTCAATTCACAATAGCTAAACTGTGGAACCAACCTAGATGACCGTCGATAGATGAATGGATAAAGAAACTGTGGTATATATACACAATGGAATATTACTCAGCAAT
The DNA here is from genome assembly GCA_004024805.1 of Geosciurus inauris. Lineage (NCBI taxonomy): Eukaryota > Metazoa > Chordata > Mammalia > Rodentia > Sciuridae > Geosciurus > Geosciurus inauris. The sequence continues at coordinate 17,927 of PVHX01022970.1, forward strand.
AAAAGAGAATAAAATTATGGCATTTGCAGGTAAATGGATGGAGTTGAAGAATATCATGCTAAGCGAAGTAAGCCAATTCCAAAAACCAAATGCCAAATGTTCTGATAAGTGCATGCTGATCCATGATGGAGGAGAGGATGGGAAGAATGGAGGAACTTTGGTCAAAGAGGGAGGGAGGGGAGAGGGGGTATGGGGACAGTAAAGATGATGGAATGAGGTGGACATCATAGCCCTAGCTTCATGTATGACTGCACATGACATGATTCTGTATCACATACAACCAGAGAAATGAAAAGTTGTGCTCCATCTGTGTATAATGAATCAGAATGCATTCTGCTATCATGTATACCTAAGTATTATTAAAAAAAAAAACAAGAAAAAGAAAAAGAAAAAGATTTGACTCCTCTACAATGCAGCCCCGGGCTGCCTCATTGGATGAGTGCTTTTCTGGATCGGGTGCCCTAACAGTCCTGCTGAAGAGGGTAAATGGTAGATTAGGCTGTCTGGGGATCTATGTGACATCTCCTCTCTCTCAACTTCCAGCTCATATCCTCAGAGAATTCAGAGATATTGGAGAATTTGAAAAGTTACCCAGATTTATTAGAAAAGAAAAAAAAACATCAGATATTAAAATATTTCTCTGTATCTATGACTTAGCAATTGCTCAATAAATGCGTTTACTGAATGAATAAATGTATTAGTGTTAGATGAAAATTTGGATCTACATGGGAATTAAAAGGATCCTTTCTTCAAACAGATAAAGCAAAGACCCTATAGAAAATCTTTGTCTCCAAATTTTTCAGCAAAGGAAACTGCCTTGGAAGAAAATATTTTTGGAAAATTACCCAAAGGACTGAAGTAGGGAAACATGGACTGTGTTCATCTGCCGTACTTGCTGATATTCAATATTGTACACACAGAAATATAAAATAAATGAAACATTAATTTTATAATTTTCCTGAAACTTCTATTCAGCGGATACCACCATCTTAGGGCTCCTAAACATGGATTCTTTAGTGACTGGACTATCGTTCACTAAACTGAACTCTATTTTCTAGGATCACTATCCCTATACTTTTCTGGTTTATTGAAAAAATGAAAATAAAATATCATGTAAGAGGTCTGGAACATGAAATTAAGCCATAATCATGTATTCTCAGGGAGTCAGTGCAGGACAGACACCATTGCTGATAAAGCATGATTTTGCATAATTTCTGGTTCATCTTGTGGTTGTAGGTAGTAGGCATGTCAAAGGTTTCAGCTGCATGGAATCTTTTCCTTCACTGTCTCTAAATCCTGGACCAAATACTAAAGTGATCTATGGCCAGATCTCTAGATTCTTTTTTAAAGTCAGCCACAATAATTTGGAAGCTTACAAATGGGAAAAGCCCGACACAATTAGAGGGGTAGTGGGGGGGAGAAAGACTGAGACAGATGTGTGTGTGTGGTGTGTGTGTGCAAGCTTCTGCTCTTTCCTTACAAAGTCCCATGGTCCCTGCTCGCTTCCACTTAAAACATATCTGTCAAGCCTACTCACTTCCTCTGTGACTTTAGATATGTAACCAGAAGAAGTAGCCACCAACAGACTAATATTGTTTTACTAGCTTCCACAATTGTATGTGATCTAACTACCATAATGAATACATTACATCATTTCCAGTGGTTCTATTTCTGAATGAACCCTGGCTGATAAAGATCTTGGTACTAGAAGTAGTTTTCAAGGCAAAGAACTTTAAGGTAGGTTCTAAGAATAGACTATGTCTTATCTGGAAATAGTCTCTGACACTATTGAACGGCTTTGCTTTAACCTGTTGTTAGAAAATCACCCTCCATAAGTCCATGGCATGCAGTGGCCAAACAGCTAATTAAACGATCATCTGTTGATATTTAGAAACAAATACCTATAGAAATGATCACTACCACAGAATATTTTAATGAAAATAAGGTACATAGTATAGTTGGTTCATTGCTTTTAAATTCATCGGAGACTTTGAAATAAAATTATAAGCACAGGGCTTTAAATTCCCAGTTCAAGGACTACTGAAGGGAGTCAGAAGCTTTTATGATTGCACTAAAAGAAAATTTTATTACCTGAAGCTACAGGATTGAGATTTCTGAAAATGAAATTCAGTCTAATCATACAGATGAATAAATTCAAAAATAAAAATACATCCAACCTTTCAACCTTGTAGGTTTCTTTATGCCAAAGTTAGAATAGTCACTGGGAAAGGATGGCACCCTGGAATTTGGGATAGAGGCAGATGAGAAGATTTGGATGAAGCAGGAAAATTCTGCTTATCCTCTCTAGGTAGTAGAAACACCTTCTTTCTTTGTCTGAATAGGATTACCTGAAAAACCTGTTAAGGCTCTTATGAAGTAGAGCTGCCATAAGAAAGTTGTGGTCATTCATCTTACCTGTACACACTATTTCTTATTGCTTTAAGCTTTGTAATAGGACCCAGTCCTAGCACAGCATGAGGAAGAGATATAAAATGTGATTCCCAGGAAAGTGCCATGCAAACCAAATGTACCTTATTATTTTCAAACTCTATGTAGAAAATTCTTGTGAAATATTTGAATTGTATATAAATAATATGTAATCAGAGTTAAAGAAATATAATATTGGAAGACTAACTTTGGGCTTATCAAACGGATATGATGAATTCAACATGTTACTCGAAAACTTTGAGAAAGCAGTGATAGGTTGCTTGGTTAATTGGGGTAAGTCTGGACCTCAATATGGCATGTATTAAATCAAGTCTAAATGTCATGTCTGCTTTGGTGTGCTGCACACAAGGGTATTTAAAAGTGTAGTGAGGGGTTTCTGGGCTCAACTCAGATGAATTAAGAGCTTGGAGCAAGCATTCAACAAGAAAAGCTGCAAAAACAAAGAATTTTATTTCTCCCATCAAATTATTGAAGTTTCAGGGCAAACAATCATCTCAAAATTGAGCAATAGATATCCAAGAGACACAGGAAGTGACAGCTTTGTTATCTGGAACACAGATGACCAGATGCTGTATCAGTGCAAGAACTTAAAACTAGAAATGTCAATAAATTGCTGTGGCCAGTTGTGAGCTAGTGTGAGAACATGCTTCTAGGAGCTGCAGGCACAGGAATGTTTGACACTCTTAACTACAGTAAAAGTACAAGAAAGATAATCATGCAAATCCAAACTGAAGGACATTCTACATTTGACCAGTAGTCAAAACTATCAAGATGATCACAACTAAGAAAAGTTGATAAACCATCACAGTCAAGAGGAAAATAGAAGACAAAAAACAAAATATCATATCCTAGATGGAATTCTGGAACAGAAAATGATAAAAAAAAATAGTAAGAATTTTAATTAAGGATAGATTTTGTTCAAAAAAAAAAAAAAGAATTGAAGGCAGAGGAAAAGGGAGAGAGACACAAAGAACAAAAGAAAACACAAGATCCTCACTTCTGGTTCAGTTCTATCAGTAATTGTTTTAAATGTAAATGGCCAAAACAATCTGTTACAGGGCAGTTTGTCAGGCTGGATAAGCACCACTGCACCCCTACCAAAAAAAATCTTCCTAAATTTAAAGTATCGGTTAGGTTAAAAGTAAAAAGTAAAGGGATGGAAAAAGATATACCAAGCTAACACTAATCAAAAGAAAAAGTGAGGGGCTGTATGTAGCTATAGGTCAGTAGTAGAGTGCTTGCCTAGCATGTGTGAGGCACTGGCTTAGTTCCTCAGCATCACACAAAAATAAATTAGTAAAATAAAAGTATTGTGTCTATCTACAACTAAACAAAATATTAAAAAAAAGAAAAAGTAAAATAACAATTTCAGACACTAGTCATCTGTTAAGCAAAAAAAGATAACCAGTCTGGTACAAATACAAACTAATATTGATGTTTATTTATTTATTGAATTTTTTATTATGCATTATGCACATTGCTTCATAGGATCATGTCATTTTTTTCTCAAATACAAGAAGTAACTAAATATTATACCAATTTCACAGTTGAGAACACTAAATCCCAAGAGGTTAAAGGTGTACCTAGGTTCAAGATTCCAACTGAGGTCATATGATTTCAGAACCCATTCCATTATAGATAATTGTGTTTAGTTGGTTAACAAGGAGTTAGGAACCATCATTGACTGGTAATAGACCAAGTGATAAATGGAGAAAAGTATAGACTTCTTGGAAACTTTATGAACAACCACTTTTGTGTTTCATAGACTTCCTTTTATGACAGATAAATATATATATATATATTTTGGTACCAGGGATGAAACCTAGGGGCACTTAACCACTGAACCACATCCCCAACCCTTTTTTGTATTTTATTTAAAGACCCGGTCATGTTGAGTAGCTAAGAGTGTCACTAAATTGCTGAGACTGGCTTTGAACTTGCAATCCTTCTGCCTTAGCTTTCTGAGCCGCTGGGATTACAGGCATGCGCTGCCGCATCTGGCTTGCAAAATATATTCTGATCCCACAAATTTAAACAGGAAGGGGAAGACATGGTACTGAGTTGCTTAGTGATTTTAAGCTATGAAAAATGACCACTCTACAAAATTTTAGACAGAACAATGGCCTGGAAGATTGTCAGATTAGATCCTTCATGCTTAAGGACAGGGTGGGCATGTGTCTAGTCACTCAGCAGCTAGGGGACAAAACTAGGATGAGATTTGCGTCTTCATCTGATGCAGATTCTACTATATCATGCTGATTCATATATATTTCTTCTGAATGACATAAGCTATCTATTTCAAAAGAGAGATTGGTTGACTATGCTATTCTTTAGCCATTGCAGTCCCAGAGATTCTGATCGACTGCATATTCTTCAATAAAAATAACTACTCTTTTTCTGTGAGAACCAGAAAGGACCCTTTCTTCTCTCCTAATTTCCTCATGTATGATGTGGAGAAAACCTTCAAATATGTGCAGATGTCATGTTCAGAGACCTTCTGTGATGTCCTTTGCTACTTTTCATGACTTTGACTTTTAAGAGTAAGTGATCCCTGTGGGAAATGAAACCAGGTCACTGCCCTCATGCTCTGATTCATTCTAATCTTTCCATGAAAGTTAAAAAAAAAAAACTAATTTCACATTTAAAGATGGCAAATCAAGCAGCCCAAAATACAGATAGTCCCAATTTATGAATGGTTGGGTTTATAATTTTTCAACTTTATAACAGTGGGAAAGTATATCCATGCAACTAGTTCTTTTTGTCACTTTCAGAACAGTATTCAAAAAATTTCAGGAGACACCCAGCACTCTATTATAAAACAGGCTTTGTGCTAGATGATTTCGCCCACTGTAGTCTAAAATAAGTGTTCTGAACACGTTGGAAGCAGTCTGGGCTAGGCTCTGATGTTGGTAGACTAGGAGTGTTAAATGCATTTTCCACTTAGGATGTTTTTTAACATATGCTGTGTTTGTTTGGATGTAACCCCATCATATGTTGAAGAACATCTGTAATCACCCATTGTTATGTTTCATGCAGTGTGGGTCCCTTTAAATTGTCTTATTGTATGTAAGTAAAGCAAACTGTGAAATTTGGCCGGCTATCAAAGAAATCCAGCCGCTCTTTATCTGATCCATATTTTTAGTTATCTCGTACACACCACATTTCACCTCCGTGCTTATCTCTACTTATGGGTGCTTGCTTTCAAAAGGCAACTTACCAATAGAAATTCCGCTTTTGGGAGCAATAAAGCAAGATCTCCAGACCCTAGAGATGAAGAAAAGTAAATGCCCAGTCATAGCTTGGCTGAGCTTAAAAGAGCTCATCAGAAAGTGACCATTAGAGAAACGTTATCAAGATTACATTCTCCAGGAAGCATTAAAACAGAAAAAAGGAGAGAAAATTAGGCCATGAGGATAATATGAAAAAGGAGAAAAGAGTCACTGTGAGGCTTCTGCTCTGACTTTGGCTCTTTCAGACACGTCGGGTTTCTAAGTGGCCTTTCCCCCAAAACAGGTGCTAGGTTCTCAGGACCAGAAATATCTCTGGAGCCATTTATTTCCACTTTCCCTCATTAATCCCTTTCCCACCACATTCCTCAAGCTGTGGTCCAGCCCTAAATTTTTGAGAATCTAGGATGTTGAAAATGTAACATGTGCCAGGAGATTCTGTCTTCCTCAGCTATCTGTAAGAAAGATTTGTTTCCAGAAGAGAAAATGAGTGAATTCTCAATTAGTGAAAAATGCATGGAAGTGTCATTCTTCCTCATATCCAGAGTATAAAATAGAATTATAAGACACTTTAAATATATCTACCTATATAAATATATACATGGAGATGTAGTGAGGGAGAAAGGAAACTGGAAATGAACTGTTTAGTACCATTCTAGAGAAGTAAGAACATAATAAAATTGAAAGTCCTATGTTCTCGTGGTAGCATTAAAATAGAAAAAAAAAAAAGCTAATGAAACTATTTGACAGCATATTATGTGTGGAGAAAAGATGTCTATAACCTTTGACCCAATTAAAAAATGTCTAGTGATTATCAAAGGGAAAATGAAACTAGAAATGAACACAAAGATATATTTGCATTGTTTAGAAGTGACCTACTTTTCTGCATAAAATAATTGTTTTATTCACTAAGCTGCAGCAACTCAAATATTATGCAGGAATTTAAAAGTATATTTAAATACTATGTAGCAGCAGGATGCTTGTTATGACATCTTCACTTTTTGCAAAGATTAAAATGCTTTCATAGCTAAAAATTTGGGTTATAAGAATCAGAAACTGACGGCAGCTGATTATAGAAAGCCTGAACAACAAGTTAATGACAAAGGAAAACACTGACACTCAGAGATCTGCAGAATGAAGAGTAAACAGAGCCAAGGAGAAATACCTTAGAACACACCACAGAATCAGACATTGCCACTGGGGTCTCTAGCCAAGACATTCTATTTTGCACTGCTGGCCACACCCATGCCAGGGCCTAGATTCTGCCCTGGGATTGTTATGACAATCACAGCTTCAAACCCTGATGAGCCACCACCACCTCTTCCAGGACAGATTCTTAGCAGAGCCTACCACTTCAGCGGCTTCTGATTCAGACTTGAGGTACATGTGTTTGATTTGCATGACCACAAGAGAGGAAGGAAAAGAGGCACTTGGTATTGCCAATTCACATGATAGAAGAAGCTCTTTCCTAAGGACTTCTCCAAAGACAATAAGAAGGTTTAGAACCAGATCAGAGGACAATAAGGATATGTATCCACTGGAGATACAGAAATATACTATGATTGTGAAGAAGGAAAATTCTCTAAATTAATGCAAATATAATAAAGTTATAATAGTGACTGAATTCTAGTCTAAGTATTCTTTTCTTTCTTACCTTCCTATTTTGGCACTGGGGATTGAACCAAGGGGCTCTTTATCACTGAACCACATTCCGAGCTCTTTGTACTTTTTGAGATGGGGTCTCATTAAGTTGCTTAGGGCCTAGCTAAATTGCTGAGGCTGGCCTTGAACTTGTGATCCTCCTGCTTCAGCCTCCTGAGCTTCTGGGAGTACAGGCATGCACCAGTGCACCAGCCAAATTTCTTGTTTAATGTTCTGTGCTTGTTATGTTCAGCTATACTTTGTATGATTTTGTCCTTTCCAAAATTCACGTTGAAACTAAATTCCCAACGCCAAGTGTTGGGAGCTGGCATTGATGGGAGGTACATAGATCAAGTGGGTTCCCCTCTCATAAATGGGTTAATGCCATTATTAAGTGCAGAATCAGCCCCCATCAACATCTTTGCCCTTCTACCTCTTGCCATGTGATGACAAAAATATAAAGCTCACCAGGTGCCCATGCCTTCATCTTAGACTTCCTGACCTTCAGGACTGTGAGCCAATAAATGTCTGTCCATCATAAATTACCCAGTCTTGTGTATTCTGTTATAGTGCAGTAGGGACAGATGAGGCTTGGACATCGAGTAATAGCAGGAAGCAGTTTATTGGCTGCATTCAGGTTTAAAAAGGGGGCTTTATGCCGCCATCAAATCATCCCTCTGAACACTGAGTTCAGAAAGTTTTAGAACTTTATACTCAGTGGATAAGTGGAAGGGCTGAGAGGCTCACAATCTGTAGAAGTTCATATAAAAGCAGCTCTTTTACTGTTCTGGGCACCCACATCAGGACAAGGACACTTTCTGTGAAAATCAGTGTATGGGAAAGGGAGAGTCCTCCTCCCCTTTCTTCCCACCAGCTGGCTCTGCAGGACCTGCCTATAGTCCTTTAAGTTGCAAACACCTCTGTGAAGACCTTGGGTTAGTTTTTCTTATCACATTGTGTTTCTGCATGCATACCACCCCCCCACACCTGAAAATTCTTTTGCAGAAGTTTTGTTGAGAGTCTGAGAACAAATTTTGGTGGGGGAATCTGGAGAAGCTTAATTAAGGTTTTCTGTGGAGAAGGGAGAGGTGCCACTACAATAGCAGACAGATTAAGATGTATTCTTAGTAAACCAACATTTTTTTCCAACTGTCTTCCTTCTGCTGAGTTGAAATTCAAGCCTCTGATGTCAGAAACTGTGCCTTCTTCCTCCCTTTTCTATCCAAGCATGCCTCTCCTTACAGCACCTAGAACTGAGCTCAAAAACTAAGGGACTTTTAGCAA
>PVHX01022971.1:0-26629 GCA_004024805.1 Geosciurus inauris
TATACTACTAACTCAACCCAATATTAGTAATAGAGAAGTTTTCCTAAAGGACATAAGGGATTTTTACCAACCTTTTCCTAAAGCTAAATCTAGTCTAATGGAAGATAATGGGCTGAGGTTAGGGTGCAGTGTTATAATCATGAAAGTTATATGATAAGTTATCATAAGGGAAAAGACACTTAAATTTCTGGCTTAGCTGGTACCAGATGCTGGCCACTGGAAACCAGGTAGAGATGATTAATGAATGTAGGTATAGTTTGATTAATCAGCTTTGCAACTCTAAGCCACATGGGAGAAAGAAACAGTGACAGTTGTCTCAAGCTGTCGTGGCAAAGGTTGAATGTAAATCCTGAATATGTGTGAATTCATGGAACACTTGTTGTCTAACAAGTTTCTATCTCAGTGATAGTGACTGAGGGATGTTGAAAAAGATGGTCCCAGAGTCAAATCAATATATACCTCTGACTTCTGCCTCTGCACTTACATGTGCCAAAATTTCTGTGAAGTGAAAAAAGTAAGGAGTACAGATGAAATGTTGGTAGAAGTTATGAGAGGAAAACAGTTTTCTACAGAGAAACAAGACAAGCCACACCAAGTTCACGTAAGAGTCCATCTCTAACCAGATATGTGTAGAGCAATGTTTTATAACTGGAGAAAACATCTTCTAAATTGGGGGAAATCTTATTAGGACTTTCTCTCTATATAATTCCTCATTTCCCTCAACCTCTCTCTTCTATGGCCTTATTTTTCTGGCTTCCCTTTTTACTTTTATTTCTTTAATACACTTTCTTCCTTATCTGTTCTTTTCCTTAGGTTGTCTTGTTTCACTTTTATCCTCTTCGCCTTGTTATTCAATTGCTGGGGTCATTGCTCTCCTGATGTTCCCGCCTACGTGGTATATGTAAAAATTATTAGATGACTTAAGAAGAGGAATTCTGGGTTGTGTATATTTAGAATATTTTTACATCTATAAAGAATATTTTTTAAACAATTGTCTAAAAATTATATCATTTCCTTGAAATTTTTATTTACAATATTCTTTATAGTCAAGAGTTAAACCACTTAAATCTAAGTTATATTTACTTCAATCCTTTGCTATATAACTCAGGGAAATTTCCAATGTACAGTAATCAGAAATTAATGTGAGTTATACATTGAATCTATTGATAACAAATATGAACTTGCATTTTGAGTGATAATATATACCACTTCTGAATGTTTATGCAAATATCCTAATTTGAAAGAAGCTTAAGTATTTTATTAAAATCAATCACCACTCCTTACAGCATACCTGTCAGAATAACACTCAGGGTGTATGTTATTAGGAAATGGTAGTTCTGAAAAAAATCTTAGTCTATGTAAGGATGCTTAAAATCCAAGTCTTCCAATGGCATTTGTTCTAATGGCTCACTAGGTGGGTGGTCATTGTAAGAATTTGGCCTGCGTGCAGTTTTGTTGTTGAAATCAAAATTCTTAATTTCATTTTTTAAAAAAACTTTATAAAGAGTGGTAGTCTTTGTCCATAATTTCCATTAACACATTTTTTTCAGTGGAGTTTTCTCTAAGAAATAATTTTTGGAATGGTCACGAAAAGGTTCCAGAGGATGCTTCATCAGAGTATGTTCTAAATCTTCCAAGTTCATTTGATCATGAGAATGGTGCTGGTAGAAAGATCTCTGCCTTTGAAAACAGTCTCTACCAAGGTAATGAAAACTTTGTACAGGTCCTGAAAATCATCATCAGGTGTTATGGAAAGGTTGCTTTTGCTTTGAGTTTACAAAACCAACATCTTTCATTGGTACTTGTTCCTGAAAATTAGTATAGGCTTGATCCTTATGAACAGTGTGCATTCTCTGTCCACAAACTTTGCTAACAAAATGCAAATCATCTCCAGGGGCTGGGTTCATGGAAGTCCCTGTGAGAGTGGTGATCATGAAATGGTCTTGGAAGCACCTTGTATTTGAAATCCATCTCCTCTTGGGAAACTTTCAAGCCCTGACTGGTAATTAGCAAAAATATGAACATTTTGGTCCTGGTCCCTTGTTGCCAAAATCCCAATCTCTCAAGTATCTCTCTTCTGGCATGCTGTCACTATACTCTTGGTGATAAAAATCCCCTTGCCTTTGGGCAGGTCACTGTAGACATTGTCCTGATCTTTATTCTGTACATCATTTTGAACATTGATAAGCTTTGACTATTCCCAAACCCATGTGTGACGTGGGGAAATATGCTATAAATCCTTGGTATATTAACGACAAATAAATGATAAATGCCATCTTGTCAGTAAAATATCCCTCTATCAAATTCAGTGGAACACATGATAATTTGGTGGGGTATCACCTAAACTGGGATGTGCCTATTTTCATTTTTAAAAAATATTTATTTTTTTAGTTGTAGGTGGACAGAATATCTTTATTTTATTTTTATGTGGTGCTGAGGATCAAACCCCGTGCCTCATGTGTGCTAGACGAGCACTCTACCACTGCGCCATAACCCCAGCCCCTTATTTTCATTTTTCTCCTTTGTATCTGCTTGTGGGCCCAAAACTCTCTCCTGTAACTCTTAAAAGTGCATAAGTTTTAAACACAAATGTGTTTATATTAAACAAAATACATTTTGGGGTGGGAGAAAAACTGGTTAAACAACACATTTTACAATCTTTTCATTTATAGGAATATTTCATAAACACATCACTTTCACCATAATTTATCTTATGTTTAAAAAGTAATTTTACATGAAAACTGATGCAATCAACTTCCTTAATATAAAAAAGGAGTAATCTTACAAACATGACTTATGACATGCTCGTTTATTATATTTATTTCCTATCAGAAGAGACAAAACATGTATTGATTACAAACTATTAATAGAGCTTATCACATAAAATGTTTATGATATAAATAACACATTTGGGCAGTTACTCATTTCAGCTTTTATAAATAAAGCTGCTATGAGCATTCATGTCACATTTCTGCATGAACAAAAGTTTTCATTTCTCTGGGATAAATGCCTGAGTGCAACTGCTGGGTCATATTGTAAATCTACTCTTAGTTTTATAAGGAACAGCTGAACTGTTTTATAATATAAAAAAACACCACTTTGAAATAGGAATAAAAAAGAGGAATAAATAGCATTTAGAGTGAGGAAAAGGTAACTTGCAATCCAGGGTTAGGTACTTATAATTGATCACAAAGTTAGAACAGTGCTTCCCAGCAATAAGAACAAAAGGGAAGTTTCATCTAAAAGACAAAACCAAACCCCAAATTCAGCATAAATAAAATAAATAACAACAAAACCAATCATCATCTGAAAACAAACAAAATCATTTCTGGCACTAACTTCTAAGGGGGTTTCAGAAGGATTTGTTTATAAGGAACAGTTATTTTCAAATTGGAAGGTAAACCAATGCTTCCTTAAAACGGGAGAGCAGAGATGGGGTGAGGGAAAGAGGCTGAGTCAAGGACAGCGCAGCGTGAGTACACTGAAAGCTCCAGCCCCCTGCACGTGTTTACGTGGATCCTGTGGGGCTAATGCTGCCCTGCCTGGCACTTCACAGTCCTCCTCGCCATCAAGAGAAGGATCAGAACTATTCTGCTGGCAAAATGCCACATATTTTGAGGTATAAGAATTGAGGCTGAAAGAAAAAAGTAGGAAGATCAGCCCGTTAATATCTATTCTAACCTGAAATAAGTCCAATCACAGTGTAGTGGCACCCCCTGCTCCACAGAAAATCTTAATTAAGCTTCTCCAGAAACCCTCACTCTAATTGTTCTTAGGCTATCAACAAGAATTTCTACAGAAGAGTTTTCGGGGGTGGGGTGGGGGGCATATTTGCGGAAGCAGAGTGTGATAAGAAACTAACCCAAGGCCTTCACAGAGGCCTTTACATTTCAAAGGACAGCAGTTAGATCCTAGGGAGAGTCTTTCACAATCCAAAAGATGAAAGTAAACAGTGAATTAGGTTCCCTGGAGACCAGCTGGTGGGAAAAGGGGGAGGGGAGCTTTCCCTTTCCCAGGCACTGATTTGCACAGAAAGCATCCTTCGGGTTATTTTTGTAAAACCTGGCCTGAATTGGGTGCCCAGAACAGTAGAAAACTCTGCTTTCATGTGAACTTCTGCAGATTGTGAGCCTCTGAGCACCTCCCCCTACACACTGGGTATACAATTCTAAAACTTTCTGAACTCAGGTTGATTGTGGCGAACCTCCCCCCTCCACACACCTGACTGCAGCCAATAAACCTGCTTCCTGCTAATTTCTCCATGTCCAGCCTCATCTGTCCTACAACAGCAGATAATCTGAATTTATTAAAAATCCGTTACATAAGTTATTTTTTTCTAAAAAAAATAAAACCAAATACAAACACATTTTGTTCCTCTTAATTTACACTAGTAATGTGTAATCTGAGATTTGTCTGTACAAAAAAGAGTGCAAAATTTTAAAGACAGTAAGATTTTAAAAGATATTTTTTCAATTGTCTCTATTGACTGATAAATATATATGTAAGTCATAGAAGAGATTCTAGTACATTTCATAATTTTAATTGAGGTTCTGATATATTGGTTAAAAAATAAATACTAATTACTACTAATTATATTAATTTGAAAATTTTAAGGGGTCATAGAGATTATCTATTTCAGTATTATCCAGATAATTTAGAAAACATTACTCCTATGTCATGATAATACTTGTTTTGTGGGGAAAATGTATACTGGAAGCTTTGTGTTAGTGAAATGCTGGGTTAAATAAAATTTAATAAATGTCTCCAGGATTTTTGCAGCTTCTAATGAACCAATGTTACCATGATGGCAGGCTGCATTTCTCAAACTCATTGGACTTAAGAACTTTATTACTTCTATGAAACTAATAATAGCTCATGAAATACTATACTTGATGACCAAGCCAAGTTAGGCAGTGATCCGCAATCTCTCCATTGCACAGAAAGTAGGCAATAAAGCAAAAGCTGCCTGGAGTGGTGGGTGACAGAATAAATGTCAGATCCAGTATTAGGCAGTCTGAGACCTGGAGAGATTTGAAGTTCAGTTACTGGAGCAGAAAATAAGGTCAGAGTTTCATGACACTGAACCCAGATCAGGGTGGGAAGAAGGGGAGTGGCAACAGAGAGAGAAATTGGGAGACGGAAAGTACATTAGTTCACCCACTTAACAATAGTTGAAATAACGGCAGACCAAATTAAGTTCCTGAGGGTGGCCTTGAACTTGAGATATTCCTGCCTCAGCCTCCCAAATTGCTGGGCCACTGCACCTGGCTGCAAAGCAGACCAAATTAAAACACAACTGGTTGGTACAGTGAAGTCAATGAAGGATATCGAATAGATTAACCCAAATTGTGGACAGAAAGTTACACTAGGCATAGCAGCCATTTTGTAGAGCCCACAGCAAACCAGCCACAGTCAAAGATATTAAATCAACACAGTATCTTCCCATCTCCAAATGCAATGCATTAAACCAGGGGGCGTACCCTTGCAGTGGGAGGTCTCAATTCATCTAAAAAGAACTTGTAGAGGGATTGTTACTAGCCAAAAGTTGCTGAGACCCCCTCCATCTCACCACCAACAAGGGGAGTAGAGTGAAGCAGACCCACTCCGTGAGGTGCTAGCTTAACACAGCACTCTGCATAGCCTCCTTAGGAGCCCAGGCAGAGGTGGAGCAGACACCTGTGATTCATGGAGGCAGGAAGTGGGAGCTCAGATTCAGTTGGCAGCACAGTCTCGGTCCTAGGCAGTGAAGAGGGAAGGCATCTGGATTGCAGATGCAGCAGGACACAGGCAGGATATTGCCTTAGTTCTTCTCAGCAGATAGAATCAGCACCCAGGGTTCAAAACCTCGGGCTGTGGAAGTTAGAACCCAGGTGAGCTGGTTGAATCTTTTTATGCAGCAGTAAGGGTAGTATTGCAGCAATCTGTGTTCGTCAGGGGGGAGGCTTCTGTACTCCAGTAAAATAGAAAACCCTGAAGACACTGGCAAAAAAAGACATATGACCTACGCAAACTGAACCAGAAGAACATTCACGACTTAAGCAGATCAATTACAAGCAAGGAAATAGAAGATACCATTAAGAGCCTTCCAACCAAGAAAAGCCCTGGACCAGATGGATTCTCAGCTGAGTTCTACAAGAACTGCAAAGAAGAACTAACTCCAATACTCCTCAAATTATTCCATGAAATACAAAGGGAGGGAACCCCTTCCAAACTCATTCTAAGAGGCTAGTATCGCACTGATACCAAAACCAGACAGAGACACATCAAAAAAGGAAAATTTCAGACCAATATCCCTGATGAATATAGATGCAAAACTTCTCAATAAAATTTTGACAAGTTGCATACAAAAGCATATTAAAAAAATAGTGCACCATGATCAAGTGGAGCTCGTTCCAGGGATGCAAAGTTGGTTCAGCAGACAGAAATCAATAAACATAATCCATCACATCAACAGACTTAAATATAAGAATCACATGATTTTATCAATTGATGCAAAGAAAGTATTTGACAAAATACAGTACCCTTTTATGTTTAAAACATTAGAAAAACTATGAATAGTAGGAACATACCTCAACATCGTTAAATCCATCTATGCTAAACCTAAGGCCAACATCATTCTAAATGGAGAAAAATTGGAAGCATTCCCTCTAAAAACTGGAACAAGACAAGGATGCTGTCTTTCACCACTCTTATTCAATATAGTCCTTGAAACTCTAGCCAGAGCAATTAGACAGATGAAAGAAATTAAAGGGATATGAATAGGAAAAGAAGAACTCAAACTATCATTATTTGCAGATGACGTGATATTATACTTGAAGGATCAAAAAAATTCCACCAGGAAACTTCTAGAATTAATAAATGAATCCAGCAAATTAGCAGGATATAAAATCAACACCCATAACTCAAATGCATCTCTATACAACAGCAATGAATCCTCTGAAAGAGAAATAAGGAAAACTACTCCATTCACAGTAGCCTCAAAAAGAAAATATAAAATACCTGGGAATCAATTTAACAAAAGAGGTGAAAGACCTTTACAATGAAAACTACAAGCCACTGAAGAAAGAAATTGAAGAAGTCTTTAGACGATGGAAAGATCTCCCATGCTCTTGGATAGGCAGAATCAATATTATTAAAATGGCCATACTACCCAAAGCACTATACAGATTCAATGCAATCCCAATTTAAACCCCAAAATCATTCCTTATAGAAATAGAAAAGGCAATCATGAAATTTATTTGGAAAAATAAGAGACCCAGAATAGCCAAAGAAATCCTAAGTAAGAAGACTAAAGCAGGAGGCATCACAATACCAGACCTTAAACTATACTACAAAGCTATAGTAACAAAAACAGCATGGTACTGGCACCAAAATAGACATGTAGACCAATGGTACAGAATAGAAGACACAGAGACTAACCCACATAAATATAGTTATCTCATGCTAGTCAAAGGTGCCAAAAACATATTGGAGAAAAGATAGCCTGTTCAACAAATGGTGCTGGGAAAACTGGAAATCCATATGCAGCAAAATGAAACTAAACCCCTATCTCTCACCATGCACAAAACTCAACTCAAAGTGGATCAAAGACCTAGGAATTAGACCAGAGATCCTGCACCTAGTTGAGGAGAAAGTAGGCCCAAATCATCAGCATGTTGGATGCCCCGACTTCCTTAACAAGACTCCTAAAGTACAAGAAATAAAAGCAAGAATTAATAAATGGGATGGATCCAAACTAAAAAGCTTCTTCTCAGCAAAAGAAACAATCAGTGAGGTGAACAGACAGCCTACATTCTGGGAGCAAATTTTTGCCACACGCACATCAGATAGAGCACTGATCTCCAGGATATATAAAGAGCTCAAAAAACTTAACACCAAAAAAAAAAATAATCCAATCAATAAATGGGCTAAGGAGCTGAATAGAAACCTCTCAGAAGATAATGTACAATCAATAAACATATATATGAAGAAATGTTCAACGTCTCTAGCCATTAGAGAAATGCAAATCAAAACTACCCTCAGATTTCATCTCACCCCGGTCAGAATGGCAGCTATCCAAAATACAAGCAAAAATAAGTGCTGGCAAGAATGTGGTGAAAAAGGCACACTCAAACATTGCTGGTGGGACTGCAAATTGGTGCAACCAATCTGGAAAGCAGTATGGAGATTCCTTAAAAAACTTGGAATGGAACCACCATTTGACCCAGCTGTCCCACTCCTTGGCCTATACCCTAAAGACTTAAAAACAGCATACTACAGTAATGCAGCCACTTTGATGTTTATAGCAGCACAATTCACAATTGCTAAACTGTGGAAGCAACCTAGATGCCCTTCAATAGATGACTGAATAAAGAAACTGTGATATATATACACAATGGAATATTACTCAGCAATAAAAGAGAATAAATTGTGGCATTTGCAGGCAAATGGATGAAACTGAGAACATCATGCTAAGTGAAGTCAGCCAATTCCAAAAAAACAAGGCCAAATGTTCTCTTTGATTAGTGGATGCTGATACATAGGGGGGTGGAGCATGGGAGAAGTGGAGAAACTTTGGATGGGACAGGGGTGAGGTGGGGGAAAAAAGGGGGAATGGGAGTCACAAAAATGGTGGAATGCGATGGACATCACTACCCTAGGTACATGTATGAAGACACAAATGGTGTGACTCTACCTTGTTTGCAACCAGAGAGATGGAAAATTGAGCTCCATATATGTGCTATGACTTGAAATGCATATAAAAAATAAATTAAAAAAAGAAAACTATCCCATTCCCAATAACCTCAAAAAATAACAAAACCTTAGGAATTAACCTAATGAATAAGGTGAAAGATCTTTACAATGAAAACTGTACAAAACTGAAGAAAGAAATTGAAGAAGATTGTAGATGACAGAAAGACCTCTCATATTCTTGGATAGGCAGAACTAATATTTTCCAAATGGCCATAGTACCAAAAGCATTATATAGATTCAATGTAATCCCCATCAAAATACCAGTGATAGTCTTCACAGAACTAGAGAAAACAGTTCTAAAACTCATTTGGAAGAATAAGAGACCCAGAATAGCCAAAGAAATCCTGAACAAGAAGAGTTATGCTGGAGGCATCACAATATCAGACCTCAAATTATACTACAGAGCTATAGTAATAAAAACAGCATGGCATTGGTACAAAACAGACATGAAGGCCCATGGAATAGAAAGAATACACAGAGACAAATCCACATAGAGTCATCTGATACTCA
Source organism: Geosciurus inauris (assembly GCA_004024805.1). Classification (NCBI taxonomy): domain Eukaryota; kingdom Metazoa; phylum Chordata; class Mammalia; order Rodentia; family Sciuridae; genus Geosciurus; species Geosciurus inauris. The sequence continues at coordinate 9,244 of PVHX01022971.1, forward strand.
ACAAAGATGCCAAAAACATATGTTGGAGAAAAGTTAGCCTTCAAAACAACTAGTGCTGGGAAAACTGGATATCCATACATAGAAGAATAAAACTTCATTCCTATCTCTACCCTGCACAAAAGTCAGCACAAGGTGGGTCAAAGACTTAGGAATTAGACCAGAAACTCTGCAACTGCTTGATGAAAATGTAAGCCCAACACTTCAACATATTGACACAGGTATCAACTTCCTTAATAAGACTCCTGAAATTCAAGAAATAAAACCAAGAATCAATAAGTGGATGGCATCAAATTACAAAGCTTCTGCATGGCAAAGGAAACAAGAGTATGAAGAAAGCCTATAGGACGGGAGATCCTTTGCCACCTGCTCCTTAGGGGATTCATATCCAGCATAAAGAACTCAAAAACTTAACACCAAAAAACCAAAACAAAAAATACAAAAAACCCAAATAACCCAAAACATAGTCAGACAACAGAACAGACACTTCTGAAAAGAAGAAATACAGATGGCAAAAAAATATATGAAAAACTGTTCAACAACTCAGGGAAATGTAAATCAAAAGTACATTGAGGGCTGGGACTGTAGCTCAGTGCTAGAGTGCTTGTCTAGTACATGTGAGGCACTGGTTCAATCCTCAGCACCACATAAAAATAAATAAATAAAATAAAATAAAATAAAGGTATTATGTTCATCTACAATTAAACACTATTTTTATTTTATTTTTTAATCTCTCCACATTTTTTATTGGTGCATTATAGTTTTACATAATGATGGGATTGTTACATATTTGTACATGTGCACAACATAACAATATAATTTGGACAATATTACTACCCAGCTCTTTTGTCCTCCCTCCCCTCCTCCCACCCCTTGGTCTCTTTCCTTTACTGATCTCCATTTGATTTTCATGAGATTTCCCCACCACCTTTCTTTTCCTTTTTCCTCTCTAGAATCATCTGAGAAAAAAGCATTATCTTCAGACTTTGGCTTATTTCAAGTTCCATCCATTTTCCTTCAAATGATATAATTTAATTTTCCTTTATGGCTGAATAAAACTCAATTGTGTATATATGCCACATTTCCTTTATCCATTCATCTGTTCATGGACAACTAGTCTAGCTCCACAGTTTGGGTATTGTGACTTGTGCTACTATAAATACAGGTATGCATGTATCACTATAGTATGATGACTTTAATTCTTTAGGATAGATACTGATGAGTGCTATAGCTGGGTCATACGGTAATTCCACACTAGTCTTTTTTTTTCATATTTAATTTATTTATTTGTTCTATTTAGGTTTACATGATATCAGAGTGCAATTTGATTTATTGTACACAGATGGAAGGTAACATTTCATTGCTCTGGTTGTAAGTTATACAGAATCACAACATACATGCAGTCATATATAAAGCTAGGGCTAAAAACTCTTTTTAAAAAACTACATTGATATTTCATCTCATCTCAATCAGAAGGATGATTATCAAGAATATAAATAATAATAAATGTTGGTGAGAATGTGGGGGAATAGGTACATTTATTGTTGGTGGGACTGCAAATTGGTACAACCACTCTGGGAAGCAGTATGGAGATTCCTCAGAAAACTAGGAATGGAACCACCATCTGACGCAGCTATCCAACTCCTTAGTGTATATCCAAATGATCTAAACTTAGCATACTACAGAGATGCAGCCACATTATTGTTTATTGCAGAATAATTCACAATAGCAAAGCTATGGAACCAACCTAAGTGCCCATCAGCAGATGAATGGAAAAAATAAAATATTATATATGTGTATATATACACATACATATACACACATACACACATATATACACGTATACACACATACATACATACAATGGAGTTTTAGCTATAAAGAAGAATGAAATTATGGCATTTTCTGGTAAATGGATGGAAGTGAAGACCATTATGGTAAGTTAAATAAGCCAGACCCATAATGTCCAAAGTCAAATATTTTCTCTGATATGTGGACACTGGACCAAATAAGGGTGGAAGAAGAGAAGAATAAAAAAGAGGAAAAAAGATGGGGTGTCATGAAAATAGAAGAGAGATCAATAGAATACAGGAAGGGGATTGAGGGAGAGGGACATGGAATGGAAAAAGGGAAGAACTGTGGAATGAATCTTAACAAATTTTTCTATGTACTCATATGAATATACAACAGCAAATCTCACCTTTATGTATATCTGCAAAAACACCATTAGGAAAACTTCATAAATAAAAGAAAGATCAGCAGAGTAGAAGAAAGGGAACAGGGGGAGGGAAAGAGGAAATATTGGGGACTGAATTAGAGTAAAATATATTCCATGCTTGTATGATTACATCAGAATGAACCCTAATATTATGTATAACTAAAATGAACTAATACAAAATGTAAAAAAGAAAAGAAATTCTATGTTCTTAAAATATACCTTAAGAATAGCTAACATATCTGGTCCAACTGCCTGAAATACAAATTAAACAATTATGAACTGAACTATCACTTATTCTAGCTCACATACAATTCATAAGATGTGAACCCAAATTTCCAGATTCCTAGCCCTGTGGACTTTCTTCCTTATCCCACCATTATAAAAGTCTATGTTTCACCGTTAGAAATGTGAAGAGAGAGCCTACAAATTGGGTGAAAATCTTTGCTAGCTACTGTTCTGATAGAGGATTAATCTAAAATATATAAGGAGCTCACAAAACGTTACACCAAAAAATCAAATAACCCAATTAATAAATGGGCACATGAATTAAAGATAAACTTCTCAAAAGAAGAAATACAAATGGCCAAGAAGACATTAAAAATGTTCAACATCATTAGTAATAAGGGAAATGCAAATCAAAACTACATTAAGGACTGGGGTTGTGGCGCAGTGGCAGTGTGCTCGCCTAGCACGCGTGAGGCACTGGGTTCGATCCTCAGCACCACATAAAAATAAAATAAAGATATTCTGTGCACCTACAACCAAAAAATAAATATTTAAAAAAAAAATAAACTACATTAAAATTTCCTTTCACACTAGTTAGAATGGCTGTCATCAAGAATATGAATAATAGTAAATGCTGGAGAGGAGGTGAAGAAAAAGGAACACTTTTGTACTGTTGGTGGGATTGCAAATTAGTACAACCACTATGGAAATCGGTATGGAAGTTCCTCAAAAGACCGGGCATGGAACCACATGGCCCAGCTATACTACCTTTTGTTATTTATCCTGAAGAATTAAAGTCATCATACTACAGTGACACATGCATACCCATGTTTTTAGCAGTGCAATTCACAAAAGCCAAACTATGGAAACAGCCTAGGTGTCCATCAATGGATAAATGGATAGAGAAAATGTGCTATAAATAAAACACAATGGAGTTTTATTCATCCATAAAGAAAAATGAAAGTATGTCATTTACAGGAAAATGGATGGAACTTGAGGCCATCATGTTAAGTGAAATAAGTCAAACTCAGAAGGTCAAAGGTCATGTATTTTCTCTCATATATAGAAGCTAGAGAGGAAAAAGGAAAATAAAGATGAGGTTGGATCTCCTAAAAATCAAAGGGAGATCAATAGAGGAAAGGGACCAAGAGGTGGGAAATATGGAGGGAAGGGGAAGTATTGGGGGGAGAGATTGGCCAAATTATATTCTGTGCATTTACAAATATGTAACAACAAATTCCATCATTATGTACAACTATAAAGCACAAATAAAATGTGGAAAAAAGTCTGTTTTATAATTTTCATAAAATAGTCATCTGAAAATCCTGTTATTAATATTTACCCATGACCATCTTCATTTGGGGGCCAATTTGGTAGAGGAGTGAGATGTTCATCAGAAGCCAGACATACATTCCAAGATTACTAGAGGAAATATATTAAGAAACAGAAACTTAAAATTCAGTCAGAAATAGTCATAGCCTTTGAAAGTAGAGTTTGAGCCTCAAATAAGAAAAAGAGCAAATGTACACACTATTTTTATCATGGGAAAATCTATGGATATTTTTCAGTTTGCCATAATGGGAATTATTAAACTTAAAACAACAAGGTAAATATCAGTAAGCAAAATTTTAGAGAGTATTTTCAACTGTTAGGCTATTTGATCTCCTGTGGCCAAGAGATCATAAAAATGACTAAGAGTTTAAAGAGTGGGCACTATAAGGAAAAGTTAAGAGATAGAGGGAAAGTCAGGGTACCAAACAATTTGTTACGGTTTAGATATGAAGTGTCCCCTGAAAACTCATCCCTGATAGGGATTAACTGGGAAGTAACTGAATTCTTGTGGCATTCTTAAAAGATCAATTTCTTTGATGCAGTTCACCTGTGGAATTAGATGCTTTTGAAACACTTAGGTCTATTTGTGTGCCTCAACAACACGGCTAATATTACTAGTGTGAATGACATTCAATTAAGACAATGATAATTCTAAAAAACATGCTCATCTTTTGTTTTAATACCCAGAAGGCAGCTGCTACTTTGGTAGTAACAAGGGCATTATATGGAAACAGCTTTAGACCTTTTGCTAATACTGCTAACAGACATGCACTTTTTTCAATTCATTTGTTTTCACAGTGTTTATACAATTGTATAGATGAATGGTATCTAAACGAATTGGTGCTTTTCCATATGCATTATCATATTCAGAGAAATCTCAACACTGGCTTCTGGAATGCAATTCTTTTGGGGTCCTGCTTTTAATAGAGGTGAAATTTTAGTAACCTCTTAGGGAAAGTAGACATTTCAAGAGTACCATATTAATAAACTGAAATAATTTCTTTAGAAAACTCGTGGACACAGTGTAAGATAAAATGCAATTACCAACACAAATTAAACAAACAAAAGATATAGATTGTATGGAAAAAACCATAATGTACAACCAAGAGCATCAATAAGTTGTTATAATATCAGTCATTCCAGAAATGTGAATGGATAAATGTGGTCATTTAGAATTATCACAAATAGAGATGGAAGGATGAAATAAACAATATGTATAGAAAAAAATCATCTCTCCACCTATTCAAATACTACCGGTCCGTGTTAGGTAAAAATGCCACTTTCGTGATGTCTTCCTTTATTGCAAAATTCCTCTATAACCCCCCAAAGAATGGGACAAATTTGTGATCAGGCAGAAGTTTCCTTTGTTCTTGTGTTCTTAAAAAAAAAAAAAAAAAAAAAGATTTCACAGTGAAGTAACACAGAGCAGTGTGTTCTGTGCACCAAGGAGATCTATCAAGCAAAAGGTGAAGATAGGCTTCCAACACAGGAGAGTAGGTCATCCTGATCAGGACCATCCCCCCACCCTGGATTTGAGTTCATGCTGTCTTTATGTCCCAATATTGTCTGAATTTTGTTCTTCCCCTTTCCTTACCTCACATGATTGACAGGCAGTGTCATATAATTCCAAGCAAAAGGCACATTTGCTGTCTCAGCATACCCCAAAAAGCCCACAAAGAGGGTGGATACAAAACTGCAATGCATGGCAACTTGCCAAATGTTACCTTGGGACATCTTGCAGCTTAGTGTGCATGTATCTGGGGACTGGTTGAGACCCCTTTGACCGAACAGGTGTGCTACTTCCAGATAAAACCCACAGTTCTGAGTGGAACTGGGCATGGTCTTCTTGTCACCTGGTCTTGGGACTCCTCCTTTTGGTCCTCACCTTTTCCCACTTCTTTCCTGTGGCCGTGCTCATGTCTGTACTACCTACCTAACAAATAGACCTCGTGTACTTCCTGATGTAGTGTACTGAGAAGGATATGACATCACCAATTTAGTATTGCTGCAATAATGTTTAACTTGAATCTAACCATGTTAAATGCCTGAATTTCTTAGAATTGCCTTCATTTTTAAATAGTAATGAAGAGAATTCTAAGAAACTCAGGCACAAATCTCAGAAAAAAAAAGATTGATGTTTATATTCTTTCTAATATGTTCATCCAGAAAATAAAAGTTTAAAAGCTCATAAAAAGGACATTTAAGATGACTGAAAATTTTAAAGAAGAACTATATATGTAAATTCTGAATATTTACCCTAGAGAAAGAGGCCCCAGCTTAAATTTGCCCCGTGTCTGGTAAGAACCACATATCATAGTACTATGTTCTCCATTCCAGGATACAGGGACTTTGCCTGTCCCCCTAATCCTCTACACGGCTACAGCTGGCTGTTTCTTGGCAAAAATCTCTGGGTTTACAATAAAAAAGCCATGAAAAATGGGCCAAGGAATGGAGAGGCGAAAGGACATAACGATGAGATTGGGTATTCTAACTGCTGTGAACATGCATATAATATAATGAGCACTAAAAATTCTCAGTGTGGTTACACTATCAGAACAAATACAATACCCATTATTACTCATGTAGCACAATGAACAGAATTTTACTTGGGTCACCAGGATACACAGAAAAATTTCTTGGGGAAAAAATAACTCAGAGAACTTAATAAAAGTCACTCAAATGAATCAAATAAATTGAGAATATCTGTGAAGTACATTTCTAAAAGTTTAGAATTGCATAGAAAATTAATTTCTAGTGTACAGAATAAAGGATCATTGTTCCCAGAGCAAATAACTATATTAATTTGGATCTTATTTGTTCCACTTAAGTTTGTTAAGCAGAAGCTTTAACAAAGGTCATTTCTCATCCTCCTGTTCACATCTTTTTTTCTTTCACTATCATTTCCCCCTCTCTAAAAATATTCTATTATTTCAAAGAGAAATGTGTACATTTTTTATTCTTTTCTAAATTTATTTCAATCTGGGTATCTCACCTGTGGCCATATACTTTTTTTTTCCTATTTAATTTTGGTGAGAGATCATTGGGAGGGACAAGTAAATTTATGTACCAGATAAGAAAATTTTGGTCTATTATTACATTTAGTCTGCTTAGTGGCCTTACAGTTTACAATGCACTTCTATATATCACTGTCACATTTTACCATAATCCCAGAAGGACTGTCCTATAGGACAGGGAAGGGTGTTAGGTCGGGTCAGGGTCCAAAATGTCCAATTAGGGCAACCGGTCAGTGGCTGCAGAGCAGAGCTGCCAGCCAGATGCTGAGGGCGCCAGTAGACATGCCTCCTGTCAATCAGTGGGTTTTCCTGACCTATCCAGGAAGGACTCTGGCCTTCTCTTCCTGCCCCCAAGCCCTCCCCTTCCTGACTGGGACCTTTCGAATTCTCCCTACACCAGAGCCCCAGCGCCATTTCTCCAGGACACACTCTGATGGACGGGAGGATTCAGCCCCAGAGCGTGTATTCCAATAAAGTCTTGCCAAGCAGCTTAATTCATCTCCTCGCTGGTCATCGAGTCTTTACATGATGGTGCCAAAACCCAGGAGGGGTTTGAACCTCCCCCGTACCAGGGTCGAGGCAAGCCCTCCGGACTGGGAGAACTCCTGAGCTGCTCTCTGTCTTCCTCACCCAGACCAACAAGAGTGAGGTAGGCCGCCCCGCCCTTTCCTCTGACTCCTCAGCTTGACCCCCCACCGTCCGCTCCAGAGGCCCATCCGATAAGTTGCACGTGTGCGTGGGCTCTCTGTCCGCTCGAGGCCACGTGGACTGGGAAGACGTTCCCAATCCCTGTGTTAGCCATTTGCCACTGCCGTCCAGGCCTCAGAAAGTTTGAGGGACACCTCAATTTTCCGCCTGGCCCCCATTCTCCCATGGACGTGAACAATTTTTGAGGGATACCTTTTTATGTTCCTGCCTGCTCCCCAGGACCACTGAGAAGTCACAGGGAACCCCAACTCTTCTCTAGACCCCCAAACTCCACTGTACTATGGCTTAGATAATGGACCAAAATGGCCTCCAAGGAGAACTTTTGATTTTCAAATCCTTACTGATTTGGCTAATTTTTGTCACTGGATGGGGAAATGGACAGAAATTCCTTTCATCAAGCCTTTGTTGGAAAATGCGCTCTGCCCCTCCCTTCTTTCCCATCTGTTCTGTCCTCTCAAGTTCTTCTTGCTAAAAGCCCCCTTTCCCATTTGCTTTTCTGTACCTCCTTCCTCATTCTCTGATCCCGCTCCCTACCGAGACCCCCTTCCCCTCTCCAAAGCCGAGGCAGTTCCCCAGCAGTTTCCCGCTGGAGAAAACAAAGCTGGGCTCAGTCCCACTGCCGGAAGGCAGGAAGGAGGCGTTGAGCGGAACCCACCTGCCCCGCCTCCCAGCATTTCTTGTTGTGTCAGCGCGCTGCTCAGACAGGCAGCTCCGCGTCTGAGTTGCCTGCCATGCGGCGGCCCCTCCCCTCACTCTTGGCTTCCCCCCAGCTGCAGTGTCCCCTTCCCGGGAGGCGGAGCTGGCCTCGGTCCTAGCGCCAGAAGGCAGAGACAGAGCGAGACAGAACGTTAGGTGGGGCCCGCCCACCCTGCGTTCCTGCGTCTCTCGCTTTGTCCGCGCATGCGGCTTGGGTGGACTGGCACAGCTGCCACAGACCAGCGAAACTCTCTCTCGCTCATCCATGGGCTGCCAGACCAACCACTCTGCACTTTTTATTTTTATCAGCCGTATCATTTTTTTTCCTAAGACTCTTTCTTTTCTTAACTTCTTTGTACATGGTAACAGGATTGTCACAAATAATGAGCACTCAACAATTAAACCTAAAAAAATGGATCCAAATATTTTTAATTCACATTATTTAAAAGGTTCAATTTAAATTGAGTAAGCACAAAGGTTTATACATTCCTATATGAAGTTTTAAAGGTTTCTACTGTTGCCTAAGTTCAAAAAATTTACAAGGATTGCTAAGGGATATGAACAGAAGGATTTAAAGATTCTAAATATGGTATTTATTGGAAGGAAAGAATATTTCTAATCCAAAGGTTTACAACTGTAATTAAACAAAAAGTTAACATCTAAATTTTTCTTTCAGAACTAAACTTAATGTAATAACATCAATGTAATTCTGGTTCTATATTAAATGTGTTCATATCTTCCAGGTATACAAGTCATTAAAATAGAAAATTTAAAAGAATGTTTTATTAAGCTGATGTTCTCCAAACTGAACTTGTATGGTATCCATTCATATCATTTAATGTTTTATAACTGAACCTATCATCAACAAGATAAGACTTTAAATTATTTTTACATCAAAGTGATCTTTTAAATAAATGAGGACCTAATCTATTTAATATTCTGCTAAGATTTTGCAAGGAGCCCTGTCTTACCTGAGATAGTTCTGTCTCCCAGCTTACTACAATGGCTTCAATGTAGACCAGACTCCAGTTCACTTAAAGATATGTTCAAAGGATTAATTTTGTTGTAAAGATCATTAGGACCTCAAACAGGGATATAATATGTAATTCAACCAAACTTTGAGAAAGCTGTTACACAAACTAAATATGTTTTTAATATTGTTAATTTCATTTTGTATTTTCCTTAAACTCTGACTATTGCCTGTTAATGGTTTACAGAGGTACTACTTCAAGAACAACCAACCCAGATTATTTTAAGATAAATCAGCCACCACCTATAGGATAGACCTTAAAGTTAAAGCCCAGTACTCTTACTTTATAACTGATGAGATTAGCTTGCTGAGTGTTTAAGATCAAGACTTTAAAACTGAAATTAAATTAAAGGGCCAAAAAAACTAGTATTTGGCTTTTGCCCTTTGAGTCAACCTGAATCCAAGGAATGAGGAAACTTCTCTGAAGCACTCTACATCTCTGGGCCACAGGACCTCCTGATCAGGGAGATTTCTGAGACCATTAGAGAATTAAAGAGCCAATCAAATGCCATATGATGAACAGGAAGATCACCAAAAAAGGGAACTGTCCCTCAGGCTTCCCGAGGAAGCCACATCAGCACCAGACCTCAACCTATCCTAATGCAGATGGCACTAGCAGAGCTAACAAGCTGCTCTCAAGTTCCTCAAGGCTGCCTCCCAGGAGAACAAAAGGTGACTCTTAACAATAGGTAAGAACGAAAGTCAATTTGACTTGCTTCATCTTAAACACCTAGCAAAACCAAGAACACAGCCATTCCTGGGCATTTAAAATAGTTTAAAGATAGACATCTGTGACATTAAAAACTAAATACTATGTTTACATGCCTCGTCCTCTCCAGCCTTGTTATGGGGACTTAACTGTACAGTGAGGCTGAATTACCATGACTTGTTACCACCTCCCTTTCTAGGGCAAAAAGGGCCATCTTTGTATTGGTAAGAGTTGGGCTCTCCTTGGCCCCCATTCACTGCCTCTGGGCTATGGCAAGAGGACTTGTATGCAGTAATCACTACTTAAAAACTGAAACAAATTTAATTACAGAATAGACTAGCCTTAAACTCCCATCACGCTGGACTCCCACCAAACTCAGAATTTCTCGGCAGCCCCCTTCTTTTTCTGCTAATCAGTAATCTCTCCCAAGCTTCTGTTTCTACCCACAGATGATGATTCTACATTCAAGCAACATGACTGACAACCAGAGGCTCCCACACCCCTACGTCTGCCTCTCTGCCTGACACCCCAGCCATCTCCCCCTCTTGACGCCCCCAATCCCGCAAGAAGTAGCCAGACAGAATCTGCTGTCCTATATCATCAAAAAGGCTGGGATGTTAGGTCGGGTCAGGGTCCAAAATGTCCAATTAGGGGGACCAGTCAGCAGCTGCAGAGCGGAGCTGCCAGCCAGACACTGAGGGCACCAGTAGACATGCCTCCTGTCAATCAGTGGGTTTTCCTGACCTATCCAGGAAGGACTCTGGCCTTCTCTTCCTGCCCCTAAGCTCTCCCCTTCCTGAGTGGGACCTTTCAAATTCTCCCTACACCAGAGCTCCAGCGCCATTCTTCCCAGACACACTCTGATGGACGGGAGGATTCAGCCCGAGAGTGTGTATTCCAATAAAGTCTTGCTGAGCAGCTTAATTCATCTCCTCCTGGTCGTCTAGTCTTTACAAAAGGTATGGCCATCCAGATCCCCCAGGACATTCAGATGACAAAACTGAAGCTCACCAAGTTGAGGGACCTATGGATATCTGAGGTGGACACATCTTCTGAAGCTAAAGTCATGGAAGGTTAACATGCTTTTTGATAAAACAGTCCACAGCATTGACTGGTTGGACTCAATATGTTTCCATGTTTGAAGTAAGTAATATTATAAATGAAGGTCCTTCCTCCTACTTACCTTCTGTAGCTGGAGTTACAAACTCAAATGTCAGAAAGGTTAACATATAAAGTGAAAGATATCCAAAATGAAAAAAAGACAATTGACACTAAGTCTCAGGGCTGCAGAGCCTAGAAAGGGATGGTGAACTGCTTCTAGACAACTGGAGAGGCTATCTTTATGTAGAGAAAACAGCCAAATCAGTTACAATTGACTATTGCTTTGTATGACTGTCTACCCATACAAATCTGTTTTTTAAAAAATCTGACTTTTCAAGAAATCTGTATTTGATATATGACCTTTAATTGAGGCAACTTAAAAAAAAAAAATGGATTCAGCCAGGTGGTGGCATACGCCTGCAATCCCAGCTGCTGGGGAGGCTGAGACAGGAGGATTGAGTTCAAAGCCAGCATTAGCAATTGTGAGGAGCTAAGCAATTTAGTTGTAGTGGCACCTCCTTCTCCACAGAAAATCTTAATTAAGCTTCTCCAGAAATCTGCACCATAATTATTTTAGAACTATCAGCAAAAGAGTCTCTACAAAAGAATTCAATGTAGTTAAAGTTCTTATTTCTTATTGCTCTATCTTGCGTGGCCACAAGCCAAAAGAGATCAGCACTCAGGTGCTGAACGCCTGCCCCCTTACTAGTTTTTCAAAAGAAACATTTTCGGAACTATCTAGTGTAGAAACTACATAATGGTTTATAAACGTTTTTTTAACAGGGAAGTGTGTTTGCAAATGCAAAGTGTAACAAGAAGGACAAATCCTTTAATAAGGCCTCTGGCCTTGGGCCTGAACTTCAGAAATGTTTACATTTCAGAGATAAGAGATGTTACTAATTGGGCTCCATGGTAACAGCTGGCAGGGGGAGATAAGAAAGAGGTGAAGCAGCTCTCCTCTTCTGAGGTGCTGTCCTTGAAATGTTAACTTGCCCAAAACGGTAAAAGAAAAAGCTGCTTTTGTGTGAACTTCTGCAGGTTGTGAACTTCTGAGTCCCTCCCCTTACATGCTGGGCATAAAATTCTGAAACTTCCAGAACTCGAAGTTGAGGGGAATTAATTGATTACAACAAAAGCTGTACCCCCTGAACCGACTGCAGTCAAATAAACCTGCTTCCTGTTTCCTATCCAGTGTCTTGCTTCTACTGTCCCTACAACACAGTGAGACCCTGTCTCTAAATAAAATGCAAAATAAGACTGGGGATGTGGCTCAATGGTGGAGTACCCCTCAGTTCAATCCCTGATACCAAAAAAAAAAAAAAGTGGATTCAATCAAAACACTTTTGTATGTGAGATTTGGCCACTGGTTTGAGACATCTACTGACCTGATAATTTCCCTCCCCAAACACCAAATGCCTTTTAACTGTACCCCCAACTCCAAACTCTAGTACTAACAAGCCCTATACTACCTCAATTTAGTTATTTGGGTATATATTTTTTAACACTTAGGTATAGTTATAATAATACATTATATATATATATACATATATATATATATGATATTATACTTACAAAATATGTACCACTGTATAATCCCAGAAGTTTGGCATTGTTAAAGAACACCACAGATTCTATAATATTTATAAGATGTGCAAATAATTCGTTTGGTCCTTAACATCACTATTTAAGGAAACAGTTTTTGACTTTTTTCCCCCTCTCTCTATCATTGTTCTTAAATTACTGAAAGAAAGATGGGAGAACCATCAAGGATTTTATTCAGAATAACAATTTGGCCAAACAATTTTGAAGCTTCAATTTATTTAACGATAAGTGTTTGCTTCAGATTATTAAGCCAGGGGAATTTGAGTTTCCACTTACGCTACCTAACCTGGAACATGACTTTTGCAACGGTTTATCCACATTTACCTTTTCCCAAATGCAAGGCTGTTTTGTTTTAAGTTTCTTCACAACTGCACCGGCCAAGCAGTAGGCCTGACACGGAAAGCTTGCCAATAAAGATTTGTGGAGTGTTTGAATGAATGTAAGCATACAGGCCACCTCTGTGCAGCGCTCCATGCCAGTAACTTCCGTAACTTCGTCTTCCCGCGTTTCCCAGAACAAGTTCCACACTACATACGTTTATTGAACTAGTTATTTTCACTCGGGGAGTGCTATCGGGGAAATAAAAAACAAATGCAAGTTGTGTATTTGGCAGGTCCAGCATCCTCTAAGGCTCTTTAAAAAACAAAGTAGCAAGGCCTACTTGCATACTTGGAGAGCTCCCGTGGACACCACACTCAAGACACCGGAAATCTCAGTTTCGCTCTCTGCTCTGCCAGGCAGATAAGAGCGAAGCAGCCGGGGCGGGAGGACGCCCTACCCCGCGCAGCCAGAAAGCCGCGCCGGCGCCCGGGTGGTCACACCAGGACTAGGGTGACCATGGTACACGGCTCCCACAGGGCGTGCGAACAGGACCGCAGACACGCGCGCCAACCGTGAAAGCAAAGGAACAGATGTGCGTGGCACCGGGCTTTAAGGCAATCAGGCGCTCCAGGCGCGCTCGGCGCCAAGGCCCACACCGCGCATGCTCCTGGATCGCGGGGCAGGGGCGCGAAAGGATGGGCGGAGGAGGCTTGTAGGCGGTTGGTGGCCTCTGGGGCTCCGCGGAGGGTCGTGAGCTTCGCTTTCGCTGCCCAGGCGCAACAGAAGCGCTCTGTCCCTTCAGGTGAATGTCATGCTGCCCGCTAGGACCCCCAAGACCCTTTCCTGGCGGACACTCCGTGCATGCGTTGCAGCCCTGCTCTCTGTGGGAAAACCCGCGGGGTCCCGGCATAAGACGGGCGAAGGGACAGGGTGGCCCAAGGACAGGGAACCGCTCCAGCTTTGGGGGCCGGAGCCCCTCGGGACGCTGGGGCCTGTCCTATCAGCCTGTCCTCCCGTTTGGGGAAGTGGCAGGGTTGAAAACACATCACGGTAGAGCGTTGGAGACCAGCGCTTGAGTTGCATCAAATGCGGGTGGGCATGTTTGCATGCCTGCGGGACACCTTGTTGGGTACTTGCTAGGGTTGGTGCGACTAAAACAAGTCCATGACCCAGTCTTCCTCCTCACTTTAGAATAAGCAGAAAAAAGAACTTACAAGGTAGGATGCAGTGAAAAAAAATTGGCCCTACAAACTAAGTGCCTTTGGAGGTCAAGGATCAGAGCTGGGTAAAAAACCTTTCAGGAACTCACGATTCTCCTGTCTCAGCCTCCCAAAGTACTGGGATTACAGGCGTGCACCACTGCTAAGCAACTAGCAACTCAGTCAGATCCTGTCTCTACATAAAACACAAAATAAGGCTGGGGATGTGGCTCAGTGGTCGAGTGCCCCTGAGTTCAATCCTCAGTACCCCCCCCCCCAAAAAAAAAAACCTTTTTGGAAGGTGTAGAGTCAGGCTTTAACACACGGAATGCTCCTGTTTAACGGAAGTTTCAAAAAGCAAAGAATGAAGGTGGCAGGGAATGTAAGAGTTTAATCTTATTTGGAGATTTATGTTGGAGACCTCATTAGGGAGCCAAGGGGCTTTTGGCCTCACTTTGAAAAATGTCTCGGTGTTGACTTTCTCTCCAGTGAAGACTAAATGCAGACACAGAGATACCCCTTGAAGTTCAAATAAAAACATCACAGACTTCCTCCAGTAGATTTTCTGGACCACTTGGCGTGGTTGGGCTATGAATTAATATAATTTTGTAATTCACTTGTGGGTAGTATAATTACTAAGAATTGTGTGTATGTTAGATACAAACTTTCAAAATACACCATGGTTTTCCTAACCTGTTTCTACATTTATTTAATTTGTATGTACCAGAAGTCCCCACACAAGGGAGGTGGGCCCAAATGGTTCTGGACCTACAGGAGCAGGTTATGATTTGGGACTTGGTCTTGAGAGCAGTGGGTAATTTAAATTTGATGCCTTTCAAAGACATATATGAATTCACAGATCAGAAAATCCTCCTTCAGTCCACTTATTTCTGTTTTGATTTTGGAAAGTAAGATTAAACTTGCCAGGTAATAGAATTTCTGAAAGTCATGATGCTTTTTACTGAATGCTGTGACTTATTGGTATATCACACTTAACTAAGTGTATAATATTTTCGTTCAACTCTATTTTTCCATACTCTTATACAGGTAAAGAGTAGCTGATTCCATATGTTTAATACATTTTTATTTTGACAAAATGTAATCCGTTGTCTTAATTTTTATTATAACCTTGAGTGAGACTTTAATATTTTTCATAGTAATCTAATTCAGATCAAAGAATTTTGAAAAAGCATGATTTACACTGCTGAAGAGAGAAAGAACTCTCTTCAGAGTATGTGACAATGGATTAACTCAATAAAGACAAAATTGTATTTTGGACTGAATTTAGCTGTTCTATGAAAGAAAAGGGCACTGGCAGATTTAGAAAGATTTCCAACAAGAACTTGGAGGAAAATGAAGGGAAATGAAATTTTTGTGATCATTCTATACACGAGATTTTTTCTGTAATTTGATTCTGGTAGCACTCCTGAACCCAAATGACCTGTGACAGAAGCAATCAAGATGGTTGAAAATTGTGCTGAAAAGAAGTCTGCTGAGTCCTAGAAGACATCTCTCTGTGGTAGGTCTATTTCAGCATTCTGTTCCAAATAAAGCTCGTGTCAGGATCTTGCATACTATTTTTTTTGTTTGTTTGTTTGATGGGGATTGCACTGTATCTGTAGATCACTTTTCGTAATATGGTCATTTTAATCATATTAATTCTGCCTATCCAAGAGCATGAGAGATCTTTCCTTCTTCTAGTGTCTTCTTCTATTTCTTTCTTCAGTGTTCTGTAATTTTCATTGTAGGGATCTTTCACCTCTTTGATTAAATTTTTTCCTAGTTTTTTTTTTTTTGGAGGGTGTGACTATTATGAATTGAATTGTTTTCCTGATTTCTTTCTCAGCAGATTCATTATTAGTGTATAAAAAAGCTATTTGATTTTTGTATGTTATTTGTATACTGCTACTTTGCTGAATTTATTACTTTTTTAAGAGTTCTGGTGGATCTTTGGGAACCTAAGCATGCAAAGTTTTGTGAGTATCACTGTTGCCATTACCAGACTTCCATTTACTGAACCTAATTTAATGGGGAAACTTCCCAATTCATGATGATTTGCTAAGTGTGGTCATCACTGTGTTAGAAGCTTAAATCCATGATTTCAAAAGTCATCCACCTCAGAGTCACATGAAACCAGAAAAGAAATTCTGTTTGTTTTTGTTTCAAGTACTGTCAGCTTCAAATGGGGGTCTTTTATGTGTGGAGCGGGGGCAGGGGGGTGGAGAGTTGTCCTTGACTGGCACATCAAGGGGGCATTTCATAGAGAGGATGCTAAGTTTGACTTCAGAGCAAACATACACTCTTCTCTTAGTACATCCTTTCTAAAAGGGTTAAAAATTCTATTTGTTTGGTGTGTGTGTGAACATGTGTGATCAGCTTGTTCTAAAAATATTATTCCAGGTCCTCCTTTGCTCGTCACATACTGAAGACAGAATAATCTAAAACCCAGATTTTTACATTATCTTCTATTTTAGAACTTTGATAGTATTCCTAGAAATGCTGGCTAAGTATCATTAGGAGTTCTCTATTTCACAGGTGTGCAGTCTTCTTGTCATTTTGATGGTGGGAAAAAATATTTGAACTTATTTTTAGGGCAAGTCACAAGGCAGAAAGAATATTTGTGGTTGCCTTGGGAACTCAGTTTCTAGATTGAAAGGAGGAACAGACTTAAGATGGAGCAAGTTGATAAGCAAGTTATAGAACAGCAGAAGGCCTAGGAAGAGGGTTGGGAGGTCTTTTAGATGACCTATGCAAGAATATAGATTGCCAGTCATCTTTTGTTCCATTTATGATAACTATATCTGGCCTTCCTGAGGGAGGCATGTAGCTGGATGCTTTATATAACCAAGTGCTTTTCTTGTTCGTTGTTATTAATTGTAGGAAAAATCAGGGTTAAAATTGACCATTTGACAAATTTGTCCATAAGGCAGAGTAGGTATTACAAGTCTAAGAAACTGAGGCTAGGAAACCCAGCTTCTTGTATTTCTGGATCTTTCTTGGAACAGCCTGTCACATGTGGCATCTAATGATATAGCACCAGATACTTCCAAATACAAGTTCCTTAGCATAAACAGACTTCGTGGAGACACTAAAAATATCTTATGTGGCTTGTGTCCAGCATTTCCAGCACTGCCTCTGCCCAGCAGCTCTTTGTCCTAGCCAATGTCAGAGGCTAGGGACTCTCATGAGTGCTCTTGTCTTGTGTAGAGAATGAGGCTGTCTGCAGGTTGGGAA
>PVHX01022972.1:0-26580 GCA_004024805.1 Geosciurus inauris
TTTTTTTGTGGTACTGGGGATTGAACTCAGGACTCGACCACTGAGCCACATCCCCAGCCCTATTTTGTGTTTTATGTAAAGACAGGGTCTCACTGAGTTGCTTAGCGCCTCGCCATTGCTGAGGCTGGCTTTGAACTTGCAATTCTCCTGTCTCAGCCTCCCTAAGTGCTGGGATTACAGGCTTGAGCCACCGCGCCCGGCTTGTTGTTTTTTTTTAAGAGATGAGATCTCTCAGTGTTGCCCAGGCTGGCCTCAAACTTCTAGGCTCAAGTGATCCTCCTGCCTTAACTTCCTGAGTAGTTGGGACTATAGGTATGCCCCAACATACCTGGCCTTCTTCTACTTAACTCTTGTTTGAGCTTAGGAAAATTAACACTGTAAATTTCAGTTTTATTGTTTACAAAATAAAATAATAAAAATTTCTAGCCGGGCACGGTGGCGCAAGCCTGTAATCCCAGCACTTAGGGAGGCTGAGACAGGAGAATCACGAGTTCAAAGCCAGCCTCAGCAACAGCAAGGCGCTAAGCAACTCAGTGAGACCCTGTCTCTACATAAAACACAAAATAGGGTTGGGGATGTGGCTCAGTGGTCAAGTGCCCCTGAGTTTAATCCCCAGTACCAAAAAAAAAAAAAAGTCAGAAGTGAGTCCCAGTGAGCTAAAATCAAGGTGTCAGCAGAGCTGCATTTCTTTCTGAAGGCTGTAAGGGAAAGTCTGTTTCTTTGTGTTTTCCTGTTTCTACAGGCTGCCTGCATCTCTTGGTTCATGGCCTCTTCCTCCACCTTCAGGAACAGTAGGTTGAGTTCTTCCCACATCATCAACCATCTCTCTAGTTCTCTTCTGTCTCCCTCATCTTCTATTAAGAAACCTCGTGATTATTTGGGGCTCACCTGCACAATCGAAAATACTCTACATGAAGGTCTATTAATTAGCAACCTTAATTCCCTTTGCAATTTTAATCTCCGTTTTCCATGTAACTTAACATAGTCGCAGATTCTGAAGATTAGAACATGTACATTTTGGGAGTCCATCATTCTACCACATCCTCCACAAAGAAAAGACCAAGAAAGTTTCCCTCTGCTTTGCCCCTCCACTGTGCAAGACCTGATTCACTAAATGATGGAACAGTCAATCACAACTGGATAATTATAATAATCACTGTTAGGTGGCCTTTCATAAGAATTTTCTTCTGATCTAATCTGATTCTACTCTATGCTGAAATATACATTTGCAGTCAAACACAATGACTGAACTAAAAATGTTTAAAGAAATAATGACTCCAGTAAATCTTCAGCATGGGAAAGAAAGCTTTATCATCAACCACTTATTTTCATAAATGATATGAATGTCTGTTTCATTTCGGAGACCACCCCATAAATCCACCATGATCGTTACCAATATATTTATTATACATTTCTTATTTCTTGAACAGAATCTCAGCAGCAGTGTTTTCATTTTAGCTCCCACTGATGATTAATGAACAGCAGAACATACCCTAAGACAGGTGAAAAATATCAGGTTGCCAGGCAAAGCATGTAAATACATCAGAGATGGGATTTTTTTTGGAGGGTGAAAGGCCATGAGTACTATTTTAGAAATACCAAGGGTTTAAACACTATAGTTGGCAATGGGCAAAACCTCAATGCCTTTGAATTTAACTCTGAAATTCAGGATTTATATCTTTTAACTTTTTTAATCTTGATATATGTAGATCCATTAAAAATAAACTTTTAATCCAAATCTTGCTGGACAGAGTGGCACACACCTGTAATCCCAGCTACTCAGGAGGCTAAGGCATGAGGATTGCAAGTTTGAAACCAGCCTGGGCAACTTAGTGAGACCCTGTCTCAAAATTTTTTAAAAATTTGTTCAAATCTCCAATGAAGATAATTTATACCCTTTTTTTCACCAATAAAAAAAGACAAAGAAGGAAGGAATAAATAAATTTTGGCTTAAAAACAGGACAGGCAAGCACTAAACTGTTTTAGGACTTTGGAAGGGCACTCAAGAGACAGAAATGAGAGCAAGTATGGAACTTCTCTATTACAGCTAAGCACTGTATTTGTGCACATCATCTCACTGTTTTCACAACAGTACTTATAGGTGGGCATTATTATCCTCACGGTGAAGGTGAGGAAATTGAGGCCCTGAGATAAGATTCTCTCCCACAATCACAGCTAAAAAGGGGCAGCACTGGGATGACAGTCCAGTTCTACCTGGTCCAAAGCCCCTAGATACTCTCTCTCTCCCCCACCCTCAGCTCTTCTTTCCTGTTTCCTTATCTACAAAATGAGAATTGAGTCAGATAATCTCTGATGATGGGCTTTTTTGTTGGGAAGGGGAATCAAGGAAGGGGTCTCAAGCAGTAGATGGGACATCCTTCTCTCCCAAGGGGAAAGCACTGGAACCATGTGTTTCATCTGGTCTGTCTTTACTCCCTGTTCTAGGAAAGAAGGCTACTGCTGTTGACAACACCACAAATGATGGGATTCCCACCACACTCCTCTTTCAAAAAGGAGAACATCTTTTGATTTTCCTTAGTGGGGCCACTTTTTAAGAATTTTCATTTTCAAAAGTAAATCTATCAGGGCTGAGGTGTGGCTCAGTGGCAGAGTGTTTGCCCCTCACGTGTGAGGCAGTGAGTTCGATCCTCAGCACCACATAAAAATAAGTAAACCAAGCCGGGCGCGGTGGCTCAAGCCTGTAATCCCAGCACTCAGGGAGGCTGAGACAGGAGAATCGCGAGTTCAAAGCCAGCCTCAGCAATGGCGAGGTGCTAAGCAACTCAGTGAGACCCTGTTTCTACATAAAACACAAAATAGGGCTGGGGATGTGGCTCAGTGGTCGAGTGCCCCTGAGTTCAATCCCCAGTACCAAAAATAAATAAATAAATAAATAAGTAAGTAAGTAAACCAAAAATAAAGACACTCTGTCCATGTATAACTAAAAAAAAAATATATATATATATATATATATATAAAAGTAAATCTATCAATACTTATTGAGAATTTGATTGTGCCCAACACTGAATTAAATTTAATTGTGAGACTCAGGAAACAGCAAAGAATTATAAGATGTAGTTTTTATTCTCAGGGAATTTGTAACTAGCTAAGGAACACAACACAGAAAGCAAGTTTTAAAAGTCTGTATAGGGGCTGGAGTTGTGGCTCAGTGGTAGAGCACTTGCCTCACATGCGTGAGGCACTGGGTTCAATCCTCAGCACCACATAAAAATAAATGAAATAAAGGTATTGTGTCCATCTACAACTAAAAACAAAAAAAAAAAATTTAAAAAGTCTGTGTATAATGCAGGACTGGAATGTGTAATCATCTGGACAATATATACTACAGGAGGACAAAGAAAAGGGAAATCAAGGGAGGTAGAAGTACCCATGAGAACTGGGGCAAAGAATGTTCTTCACCTTGCATTCTGGACTGGTCTTTCTTGGACTTTTCTGTCATGGTGAAATCCTGGTATGAACCTTTCACATAATTCAAGAATTCCCAGCTTTGTAGGCTACAGTCTGTCCTTCATATCACGTCATCTGAATGCCACTTCATCTTTATTGGCACTTATGGGAGGGTAAAACCCCATGGTATGCAAACACCGTCATGGTTACTTGCTTCAAGCCATGGGAAGTTTCATGCAAAACCAGTTTCTCAATAGGGCAAATGTTGTGTAAAGGTATAAGGAGCTTGAGAAACTAGTTAAAAGAAAAGCCTGTCACAGCAAGAACCAGATTTGAATGGGGACACTTTCTTGTCTGTGTCAGCGATGGTCAGCTTCCAGTTCCTCACCTGCAGGGCCTTGTATGCTTAAGCACTTCTTTAACCCCTTGGCCCAGCAGCTGTAGGACCTTGTTCTACCCTCTGTGTCTGCCCACCCTCTATGCCACTCTGTTAATAAGAGACTCTACGTGTGAAAAATTATTTCATGATTCTAAATCCATTCCCTCCTTCACGCTACTAAGTACATGTCTCTTTCTCCAAATTTATGTTTTGTTCTGTTTTTTTTGTACCGGGGATTGAACTCAGGGGCACTCGACCACTGAGCCACATCCCCAGCCCTATTTTGAGTTTTATGTAGAGACAGGGTCTCACTGAGTTGCTTAGCGCCTCGCTGTTGCTGAGGCTGGCTTTGAACTCGCGATTCTCCTGTCTCAGCCTCCCTAAGTGCTGGGATTACAGGCTTGAGCCACCGCGCCCGGCTCTCCAAATTTAAATGTAATATGGAAGTGTGATCCCAAGAGATTTGTGACCTGATAAAGTAGCCTGGTAGATTAGTCACCATATGTTTACTGTGTGATCTGAAACAATGCTGGACTGAGGAATTTCTTCCAAACTAGTTGAAACAATAAATACACAAGAAACAGTAACCCAGTGTATCTATCAGAATAAAAGCCTCAAAGGCTAAATCAACAGTAATTGGATGGTAAGCTGAGACAGGAGAATCATGAGTTCAAAGCCAGCCTCAGCAACGGTGAGGCACTAAGCAACTCAGTGAGACTCTGTCTCTAAATAAAACACAAAATAGGGCTGGGAATGTGGCTCAGTGGTTGAGTGCCCCTGGTGCCAAAAAAAAAAAAAAAAAAAGTAATTGGTTCAGAAATCGAAACATTGATGAGTACAGAAGTGAAGAGAGAAAGTTTCATGGAGACAAGGTTTAGGATAGACCCTAAAGAAATGGGAGAGTTCAGATAGGCAAGGAAGAGGAATTATGACATTCTGGAAATGAGGAATACCATAACCAAAGGCAGGAAAAATGGAAGATGTACACATGGAAAATGAAGATGGTCAGCCTATCTCAGGGAAGGATGAGATGAGAATGTGCAAACAAGAATTAGTGGGAAATAAGATCAAATGGATAGGATGAATTCATAAAATCAGCTAACATATTAAGTGCTGATTAGGTGTCAACTATATTAGGTCTCTTGCCACATAATAGCTAACAGCTTATACCTATTAAAGCTTACACTGTGCCAGACATAGTGTGTGTGTGTATATATATATATACACACACACACACACACACATATACATACATACATGTCTATATGTACACATATATATGTAATTTTATCCTCACTCACTATGGCTCTCTGATCTATATACTGTTAGTTTCTCTATTTACAGATGAAAAAGATGAAGCCCAAAGAGATTACAGAACTTGCTCCAGGTCACATAATAAGTGGAAAAGCCTGGACTTCAGGCAAGTGAGTCAACTCAAATATGAGCTCTGAACACAATGCTAAATTGCCTCCATACATATTATCTCATTAAATCCTCATAAAAGTCCCTATGACATAGGTATCATTAACCTCATTTTGCAAATGAGGATCCAAGGCTCCAGGAGTCAATGAATTACTCAAGGTCATTCTGCAGGGATTTGGAAGTAATTCTACTAATTCCAAGCCCATTAAACTTTCCATTACAACATAGCCACCTGCTGACAAGGTACTCCAGTATGGTATCAAATTAGAGGGAATTTTGACAGCCTGATAAGAGCAAGACGTCTATAAGACAGGAATAGGAAGAACTTCATGATTGTGAAGAGATGTGATTTTGATTAATGAAGATAAGTCTAGGTCTGGCCTCAACTAATGACAGGAAATTGAATCAGGGAAATAGTGGACATGACACTGTTTAAATGACTTAATGGACTATTGTTGGGGTCTGAGGTGTTACACAAGCAGCTGGTTTGTTGCAAAAATGAAGGTTCTTTTTATATATGTTGCAACCTCTATTAAAGAACCATGACTGGCACACTCCCAAGGAAATGACTAGTAGGCACTCAGGGATGTGAGATTGGAGTCCAGATGGAAAACAGAAGGTGTCAATCACATTCAACAAAAAAAAAAAAAAAAGGAAGAAAGAAAGAAACCTATGTAAGGACCACTGAATGCACTGAATGAGCAACTCAGTCAGATCTCAAGTAACAGCTGGGCACAGTGGCTCACGCTTGTAATCCCAGCACTTAGGGAGGCTGAGACAGGAGAATCGCGAGTTCAAAGCCAGCCTCAGCAATGGCGAGGCGCTAAGCAACTCAGTGAGACCCTGTCTCTACATAAAACACAAAATAGGGCTGGGGATGTGGCTCAGTGGTCGAGTGCCCCTGAGTTCAATCCCCAATACCAAAAAAAAAAAAAAAAGATCTCAAGTAAAATAAATTATTAATCGTTTCAATAAGCTGGGAGTCAGCACAGAACAAAAATGCAGGATAACAAAAGCAAGTCATAGATCAAGGCAAGTGGTCAGGGCCAAGGCAGAGATGAAATAAAAGGGATACTGCAGCAAATGAGATCTCACCAGTAACAAGGCAAAATTACCACAGAATAATCTCTTGTCCTATTTCTGGTATACTGGGTGTTTCCATATTACATGAGCCAAACTCAGCTTAACTGAATAGGACCCTATAGTCTAACCCTGCAGGTCAGGAACTTTCCAGGCAGATAGTATATTAGCACAGGGATAGAACTTAAATCATCAAAATAGGCTTCTCTACTGAATTGCACTCTTAAAAATGGCCAAAATGATAAATGTTCTGTATATTTTGCCACAATAGAAAAAAAAAAGGGAAAGCTGGAGGCAAGCTAGGAATGTAGCTAAGTGGTAGAGCACTTGCTTAATATGCATGAGACCCTGGGTTTGATAGCACCACAAAAAAAAAAAAAAAAAAAAAGAGGGCCTTGCCTCTGAAAGTAAAAACAACTATCGATCCCCCAAAACCTCCAAAAGCCCAACAAGCATCTCCTAGACTTACCCTCTTTGTTAAAGCTGTTTATCTCCTTGCTCAAGTTGGTAGGGCTGTGGTGCTGAGGGATGAACATCCTTATGAAGTCATGAATTCTGTAGCTGCCTGGCTCCCATGTCTTTCCAATCTGGAGAGAGAATAGGACAATCAGTTGTGGACAATTTTGCAGCAGAAACTCCTCTCCTGGCTTTTCTGTTCCCTCCTTCCTTTTTTTTTTTTCCCAGAGCAATGGGACCATGATACATTGGCCTGTATCCCCGGCTCTGTAATCTCTTCTGCATCACAGAAATAAGAAAGTGAGGCATAGAACAACGTAGCCAACACCTAGAAGGGATTGACCTGAGACAAGAACTGAGAGGCCTGTGATTTCAGTTCTTGCTCATCATCCTATTGATTTGTCCTCTCAAGGTTCTAGAATCCTCCTTCTGACTGATTTCACGGAGATCACCTCCTCTCCTATACCAAATTCCTTTCCTGCTCTTTATATCACCTATTCCTAAATCAGGCATCCTCCACAAATCAGGGCAATCCACACAGGCTCCTATACTCTTGGAAGTAGCCAGGTGGGGTTCCTTCTCATTTTACAAGTGGGGACACAGAGGCCCAGGATTGCTGAGTGGTTTGCTCAAGGGCATACACCTGGTTAGTTGCAGCACAAGGAGATTCTGGCCTTATGATCCACTCTCCAAATCTGTTTTACACAAAGAGATCCTGGATAAAATATTTGGAATTCTGGTTTTTGGTTTTTGGGTACTGGGGATTGAACTCAGAGTGCTTTACTTATAACTGAGCCACACTTCCAGACCTTTTTATTTTTAAAAAAGGGTCTCCCTAAGTTACTAAGGGTTTTGATAAAGTGCTGAGGCTGTCCTTGAATTTGCAATCCTCCTGTCTCAGCCTTCTGAGCTGTTGGGATTATAGGCATGTGCCAGTGGGCCCAGCTGGAGTTCTTTTTTTATCGAAGCTTTGTTTTCCCCAAAGTTTGATCTCTTTTATTGCCTTTTTTGTAAAAATGCTTAAAATGTCTCAAAATACTAATTAGGGATCTAGAAGAGATTGGTAACAGCAATGATGGAGTAGGGAAGCTCACTAGTTGCCCACAAAACCATCACCATCACAGACCACTTATTAAACCGTGGATAAAACTCAGATTCATGGCCCCCCTCAGCCCTCCTACTGCACAACCTCATAGGGACCCTATGTACTAGCACTTTCTAATTCTTTTTAACCTGCCCTGTGTAGAACTTGATGTTTGCCTCTGAAATCTTTGATTACTAATGTTAACAGGTAGCCGGTCGGCTTAGGATGGGCCCTCTAAGGCTATGATGACACAGAAGAATTACAGTACAGCTCATCATAAGTGTATTTATTGGGCAAACTTCAGGAAAAACTGGTTGTTCAAGCTTGTCACTTCAAGAAAAGAAGTTTGTGTGAAACTTGACATGGTGTGAAATAGATGTAAGCAAGGTTGTTCCATTACCACACTTGTTTGGGGAAGGGCATCTGTGGGTCAGTTCAATACAAAAAAGGTTCTTTTTTGTTTTCCTGAAGATCATTCAAGTGATAAAGTTAACCAGAGAAATGAATTATCTGTTTTCATCAAACCTACATATCTTTTCCATGGTCATGTTCAGAAAATGCAGGGATTCAGGTTTAGAACTTCTAAGTCATTGCATCATATTGAGTTATTTGGGGATTGGCAAATCATCTAAACGAGCCCTTAATTTTGCAGGTGAGGAAGCTGAAATTTCCCATTATTAGCATATTGTACTTCAACTATGCAGCCTAATATTGCACTCATTTTTTTTACAAACTAAAATTGTACTGTTGGCTCTTGCAAAACTGGAGGCTAACCTAAAACCCATAGTATTTTTCACATAAACCACTGTTCAGCTAGATTTTCATCATTCTGGATTTATACACTAAATTTCTTAAAATTTTGTTCAGGAGTTTACATTTTGCTTTTCCATTCCTTTTTGTCAATTTTAACTCCATATTCCAGTCCATGGTTTGAATTTTTGTCTGTCTTAATGTACAAGTGTGTTTAAGAAAGAAAATCATTTGCCTCTGTGCACTTTGTGCCTGCTGTCTCATGTAACAGTTAAACTGTTCTAAATAAAACTCTATGTATGAAAAGCATTTAAATTAAAATTCTGGGCTGGGATTGTGGCTCAGTGGTAGAGCGCTTGCCTTGCATGTGGGAGGAACTGGGTTCGATCCTCAGCACCGCATATAAATAAATGAATAAATAAAGGTCCATCAACAACTAAAAAAAATTAAAAAAAAAAAATTAAAAGTCCCCCACTTAGTTTTTTGAGGTCCTTTAGAAGGCTGGGTAACTTTTCTCCCTTCTTACATGACAGAGCTCTAAAAATGGGTCTTTTATCATAGGACAGAATATTCTTATGTTTTGTCTCCTGCCAGGAACAGGTGTAGGTGGGATAATGCAATAAAAGCTCACCCTCTAAACTCCAGAGTCTGGAATTTTTTTTTGGTACTGGGGATTGAACTCAGGGGCACTTGACCACTGAGCCACAGCCCCAGCCCTATTTTGTGTTTTATGTAGAGACAGGGTCTCACTGAGTTACTTAGCACCTCGCCATTGCTGAGGCTGGCTTTGAACTCGCGATTCTCCTGTCTCAGCCTCCCTAAGTGCTGGGATTATAGGCTTGAGCCACCGTGCCTGGCTCCCAGAGTCTGGAATATTGTATGTCCATTATTTTTTTTTAGTTGTCAGTGGACCTTTATTTTATTTATATGTGATGCTGAGAACTGAACCCAGTGCCTCACACATGCCAGGCAAGCACTACCACTGAGCCACAACCCCAGCCCTATATGTCCATTTTGATGTATAAATTAACAGTTTATTATCTGTGAAAACTGGAGAAGTCAAGATACTCAGGAGCAGGAAGGAAAGAAAGATTTCTTAAGTTCTTTCACATTCAAAAGGATATCTTCTATGTGCAAATAGATAACAAGCTAAGTAGAATATTTGTGACTACTTTATATATTGTAAGTAGCCTGATATTTAAGAATAATCCTTGGCTTCTCCCACTCCTTCATTCCCTGTATCTAATAATAAGAGTGGCTAATATTTAACAAGCACTTACTAAGTGCCAGTAACCTCTCTCAATACTTTATAAACTTGATTAATATAATCCTCACAACAATTGTTATGATGTTAAAATGAGAAGACTGATGCTTTTTGTGTGTTTGTGTGTATGGTGCTGGGGATGGAACCCAGGCCCTTGCATGTGTTCTGCAAATGATTTTCCACTCAGCTATTCTCCCAGCCCAAGAGTGTCACTTTTTTTTTTTTTAATTTTTTTTTTTAGTTGTAGATGGACACACAATATCCTTATTTATTTTTATGTGGTGCTGAGGATCGAACCCAGTGCCTCACGCATGCGAGACAAGCGCTCTACCGCTGAGCCACAATCCCAGCCCCCAAGAGTGTCACTTTTAAGAGGTTAAATTATTGCTTGAACTCACATACCTAGAATTGGTGGAGCCAGATTCTCATTCAAGTTATTGTTTCTCCAGAATCTAAAAGCTTACCCACTATTAAGTATTAGTCTGGGTCTTTCTAGGACAGCCATTGGTCTATGATGCAGGTATGACCATTACGAATCATAGAAGTAAGGGAGGGAAGGAGAGAGGAAGGTTGGATGAAGTCTTCAACTGCAGTGCAGTGCTAAGAAAGTTCTGCAAGGCTGAACATCTTGGAGGTGAAGTTGCCCACCAAACTATTTCCACATTGCCCAGGAATGGGCTTGCCTTAGACAAAAAATATAACCTCAGGGCTGGAGTTGTGGCTCAGTGGTAGAGTGCTTGCTTTGCACGCATGAGGCACTGGGTTCAATCCTCAGCACCGTATACAAAATACATAAATAAAATAAAGGTTTAAAAAATCTTATTTAAAAAAAAGAAATATAACCTCAACAAGAAACAGCGATCAATTTCAGAGCACAGAAATTAGTGATCCTTTAAGAGCAGTGCATTTTTATTACTGCCATTTTATATCACACTCGCTTCAAGCAAATCTGCTGGTTTTTCTTCAACCTATATCTCTAAGTCATCGTTCACCTAAACAATCCAGTTACATTTATTTATTTATTTTTTGATATCGGGGATTAAACTCAGGATGCTTAACCACTGAGCCACTTCCCCAGCCCATTTTGATATTTTATTTAGAATCAGGGTCTCACTGACTTGCTTAGGTCCTCACTAAATTGCTGAGGCTGGCTTTGAACGTGCAATCCTTCTGGCTCAGCCTCCAGAACCACTGAGGTTACCGGAGTGTGCCACTGCACCTGGCTTGCAGAAACGCTTCAACATTTTCTTACTTCCAGTTTCAGTACCCTTAAAACAATTTTCTGCAATGCTGCTAGGATGATCTTCCTGATACATAAAGCCAATTCTGTGATAACCCAGTTTAAGAAGCTCACTGGAGATGTCTTTTTGTCATTATGATAAGTGTGATGATCTTCTAGCACATAAATGACAAGAATCTCACCAGCTTTCATTAACTAGGCTAATTTCAAAATTGCCTCATATTCTTTTTTTAAAAGATTTTTTAAGGGGCTGAGGCTGTAGTTCAGTGGTAGAGCGCTTGCCTAGTATGCGTGAGGCACTGAGTTCGATCCTCAGCACTGCATATAAATAATAAATGAATAAAATAAATTGTCATTTAAAATTTTATTTAGTTGTTGATGGACTTTTATTTAATTTATTATTTGTATGCTGTGCTGAGAATTAAACCCAGTACCTCACATGCTAGGCAAGTGCTCTATCACTGAGCTACAACCCCAGCCCCCAAATTGCCTCATATATTTTTTTTGGTAAGTTTATCATTATGAAATTTAAATATTGGACTATCCCATTTACCACACATCATCCATCTGCTTAAAAACCCTTCAGATATTATAGGCAAAAACCCAAGCTTTGGATCATGGTATACTAGGACCTCTAGGACCTAGCCACTCCCTACTTCTTTTTTTTTTTTTTTTTTTTTTTTTAATTTTTTTTAGTTGTTGATTG
Source organism: Geosciurus inauris (assembly GCA_004024805.1). NCBI lineage: Eukaryota > Metazoa > Chordata > Mammalia > Rodentia > Sciuridae > Geosciurus > Geosciurus inauris. Next base: position 11,790 of record PVHX01022972.1, read on the forward strand.
ACTTTTATTTATTCATTTGTTTATATGCGGTGCTGAGGATCGAACCCAGTGCCTCCCACATGCAAGGCAAGCGCTCTACCACTGAGCCACAGTCCCAGCCCCACTCCCTACTTCTTTGACATTAATCACTGCCACTTCTTTCCCAGCATTTAATACTCCAAAAATACTGTAGTGAATTATTTTTAGCTCCTGATATGCTATATCATATCTCTGTGTCTTATCATACTCATATGCTCTCCTTGACGTTCCATTTTTTCTTCGCCAATTGTTCTTTTTTTAATTGATTAATTTGTTCTAATTAGTTATACATGACAGTAGAATGCATTTCGATTCATAGTACACAAATGGAGCCCGATTTTTCATTTCTCTGGTTGTACACAAAGTAGAGTCACACCATGTGTGTCCTCCTATCCCTTTGTTCTTATTTGAATTTTATTCCAGATTCAGCTCTCACAATCCAATCATTTCACCTCCTGCATTAACATAAAGGGAACACCTCATATCCAAACCATAATAGTATAATGTCATTTGTGTTAAAATGAAAGGGAAATGCCTGTACTCCTTGTAGTGCGTAGAACATTTCTGAGAATAAAACTCTGGAGAGTGTGTCAGAGAGAAGCAGAAGAGGTTTTATTCTTTTACCTTATAACCTTCTTTACTGTTTCAACCTTTTGTTGTGGGCATATACTACTTTTGAAATAAAAAGCTACTTTTTTCACTTTTGCAAACAAAAAAGATAAATTCCACCTGGTTAAGGAATGTTTTATAGAGAACATGGAGTTGGTTTTCTTTCTTTTTAAAAATTTTACCTTTCTTAAATAATATTTGTTCAATTCTATTGAATAAATTGTAAAAATCTAAATAATGCCTGTCATTTACTCTGTCCATCAGTTCTTGCTATATGTGTTAATAGACATAGCATGGGGAAATAAAGGGCCTGGAGAATTTTTTTTTTTTTTTTTTTGGTACTGGAGGTTGAACTCAGGGGCACTTGACCACTGAGCCACAGCCCCAGCCCTATTTTGTGTTTTATGTAGAGACAGGGTCTCACTGAGTTGCTTAGCGCCTCACCATTGCTGAGGCTGGCTTTGAACTCGCGATTCTCCTGTCTCAGCCTCCCCAAGTGCTGGGATTACAGGCTCGCGCCATTGAGCCCAGCTTGGAGAATTTTTAGTCTAGTCGTATGTGTCCACTACAGATGTCACTCACCTTGCCAAATGGACGTAGTTGAGCAATAACAAGAAAGATGCATAATCAAATACTTACCTAAAATAAATTTCATATCTTACTAACATTTTAAGAGTTTGTGTCCTTTCCCAGAGATATTACAATAGATCAAATTAAAATTTGGGGTGAATGAGGGGTTAAGAAAATTTCTGGAATATATATTAGACAGCCATGTAGCTGTGTCTATGTATTTATGGAGACATACCAACAGTTCTTTTATCACTTGTTGCTTATGTATGAGAAAGAGTCTGAAGGGAAAACAGGTCAGGACACTTGGCCTGTGGTCCCCAAGTACCACCAACATCTCACCAAGGGTGAGAGATTTATGTCAGTGTTTTTGTTCAGTGATCAGATACTGTGAGTGTTTCTTAGTATGTGCCAGACCTTCACACTATAATATTTAATTTTTTATACCATGCTATCACATAACATATGTTACAAGTATAACAATCTAGTGTAATCAAATATTCGAAAACAAAATAAGTACCAAGGAGATGCCAACTACATGTAAAAGATCCAAGTTCCCCCAGATTTAATCGTCACTCTTCTGTTTAAACCCTCAGTGGCTCCCAAGCACCTTCAAATTAAGTCCACTCTCCTTGGCATTCAACATGTTTCATCTATTGCCTGTCTACTTTGTTAGCCTGGCTCTTGACACTGCTCTCCTCCCCTGAGATGCCTAATTACTCCCAAACCTAATTATCTGCAATTCCCCACTATTATTTCATATCACTATGCCTTTGCAAATATTTCTGTTCTTGCCTACTTGTGCTCATCCTTTGAGAATTGATTCAGAAACCAGCCTTCCAAGAGACTTGCCCTAGTTCCTCTGTATTTAATTTTATGTGCACTTTATTACCACACTTAGCACACTATCATGTAGTTATTCATTATGTGTTCATTTACAATAATGCAAGAGAATGTAAATAAATCCCCACTAGTGTGTAAGCTCCTTGAGGGCCTGGCAAGAAGGAGTTGTTGAATACAGCTCATAAATGAATGTATGAGTAAAAGAATGAATCAATCATACCACAGCTGCAGGACTTCTTTGTAGTATGACTTCTTTTTTCTTTTTTGATAACCAAGGATTGAACCCAGGGTTGCTTAACCACTGAGACATATCTCCTGCTCTTTTCTTATATTTTATTTTGATGGACCTTTTTATTTTTATTCATTTATTTATATGCAGTGCTGAGAATCAAACCCATTGCCTTACACATTCTAGGCAAGTGTTCTGCTACTGAGCCACAGCCCTAGCCCGTCTTATATTTTATTTTGAGACAAGGTCTCGCTAAGTTGCTTAGGGCCTTTCTAAGTTGCTGAGGTTGGTCTTGAATTTGCAATCCTCCCGCCTCAACCTCCCAAGTTGCTGTGATTACAGGTGTGTGCCACCACATCAGGCTATAGTATGACTTTTCTTTATATACTGACAAATATGTTTTCTCTACCCGGTCCCAGTGTGATAGGCACTATCTGTGGCATTACAATGAGATGCCTGTCACAATTCATTGAGGTTGACTCCCAGTTGGTGCAGTCTTGGATAGGGAAAGGTTAACTTTAAAATACAACAAAACACTAAGTATATATCGTTTAAATCTTGGCGGTGTACTTTAAAACAGATGCTTGAGTTTTTCTTCCATCACATAGCTAATATCTCTGCAAACAAGCTTAGATGGCAAACTGTTTTCTTTGGCAAACTGATTAATGGGAACAATTACTCATCTGCCTGGTTGTATGACATTTCCAATAACATTGTCATTTTGTTTATGGAGTGGTTGGTAAAAATACCCAGGAATTTACTGTGACGGAAGGAACCACCTGTCTACTAAAGGTGCTAAAGAGGAAAAGCTGGGGAGGCAGCTCACTTGAAGAATGCCATGCCGAAAATGGTCTAATTCTGTCACTCGCCTCCTGGAAGACACACTGCCTGCTCCAAGCTTAGCAATAGCACCTGTGGAAACAAGAGAAGTCTTGCTGGCACCTTAGCACTTTGCCTGGCTGGGGACCAAGCTCCCCTGAAGGCACCTGGTAAAACTGCAAAAATAGCTTTTCTCTTGCTTGAGGATGGCCGAGTAAAGCAGCTGGGGACCTGGGAAGCACAGCATCTTGACTAGAGAAGGGATGGGAAGTTGGGGGAAAGAGAACATACTGGTATGACAGGAAACTGGAGAAGGGTAGCTTACTACTTCTTTTTTGGGGGGGGGTACTGGAGATGAACTCAGGGGTACACGACCACTGAGCCACATCCCCAGCCCTATTTTGTGTTTTATGTAGAGACAGGGTCTCACTGAGTTGCTTAGCGCCTCGCCGTTGCTGAGGCTGGCTTTGAACTCGCGATTCTCCTGTCTCAGTCTCCCTAAATGCTGGGATTACAGATTTGCGCCACTGCACCCGGCTTAGTTTACTACTTCTGCCTTGCCTGGGGGACCTTACAGCATGGGTGGGGAGGGGCCAGGGAGGATGGTGACCATGAAGAGGAGGGGTGCTCTTGTCCTCAGAGAGCTGCAACAAGACAGCAAGGTGTCAAGCACACTTTTGGGCCTCCTTAGTGGTAACAAGAACAGAGCAGATGGACAAATTCTATGCTGACGAGAATGGAGGCTATCTAAGGGAAACACCAAAAAGCCTGAAGTTTTCCATGACAAAACAAAACAAACGGCAGAAAATCTTTAAGTGTAAGGACAAAAAGAATCACAATCCCGGCGGCAGCAAACTATGCAAGTCATGGAAAGGCTTTATTCAGGAGCAGGATTCATCTGTGGAGGTAGTGGACCCATATTCCCGGTGGAAAATGAGACCCTGGACAAAGGATGGGACTGGGTTTATATAGGCTCTTAAGTTTTGGTGGGCATTTAGGAATTTGGGGTTGTTTGCCAATTAAAATAATCAATTTATCACTTCAGTCCAGCGCCCTCTTCCTGGATTAGCCTCAGGAAGACGTTTGTTGGGGGAGGTGTGAGTAGCATCAAAGAGACAGAGCTGGGGAAGGTAAGGGATACCAGCATGATTAGCATTAAAAAGACAGTGTTGGGGAAAGTGGGAGCTGCCAGCATGACCAACATCAGGAAAACACTGTTAGGGGAAATGAAGGTAATGCTTGGCCATTCTTTTCCTCAGACTACATTATTTTTCTAATTCCCTTATCTATCATTAAGGATCAGGGAAGGGATGTACCGCCTGTATACACACACACACATACACACACACACTGCTATCTTACAAAATAAAACAACAAAATTACCAGAACCAGCCGAGCCCGGTGGCCCATGCCTATAATCCCAGCGGCTTGGAAGGCTGAGGCAGAAGGATCTCCAGTTTAAAGCCAGCCTCAGCAACAGCGAGACCCTGTCTCTAAATAAAATATAGAAAAGGGCTGGGAATATGGCTGAGTGATTAAGTGTCCTGGGTTCAATCCTAGATACCAAAACACAAACAAAAACAAAAACTAAGAACCCAACACAAGAACTGACAGAAAAAAAGGGAAAAGGTGAAGATGATGAGGAGACCATAAGAAAGTCCAGGAAGACAAAATGGAGTGCCACACACTGCAAGATCAACATTTCTTGCATACTCCTTGACTGTGCCAGCCAGCAGAAGGCCATCTTAAACTGGCAACAGGACGATTCAAGAAGCTTATCTGAAGTTTAGGACTGTAGCTCAGAGGCAGAGCATGTCGAATGAGGAAGGCCCTGGGTTCCATCCCCAGTACCACAAAATATAACAAAGAAGCTTACTTGAGATATCCAGCATTGAAACAAAATGACCTTCTCTTCTATTTTAGAAAAATACCTCGAAGGCCAATTGTGGTGGCACATTCCTGTAATGTCAAGACTGAGGCAGGAGGATCCCAAGTTTGAGGCCAGCCTCAGCAATTTAGTGAACCTCTGTGTCAAAATAAAAAACAAAAAGAGTTGGGGATGTAGTTTTGGTGGTAAAGTACCCCTGGATTTAACTTTCAGTACCAAAAACAAAAAAAAACAAACAAAAAATCCAAAACCTAGAAACCAGAGCTTAAATGAACAGTAAATCTATAAAATGCAGTGATATGTATCTCCTGCTGGTAAAAAGTAAAAGGAGGCCAGGTGCGGTGGCACACACCTGTAATCCCAGCATGTCCGGAGGCTGAAACAGAATTGTGAGTTGCTTAGCGAGGTGCTAAGCACAGTGAGACCCTGTCTCTAAATAAAACAAAACACAAAATAGGGCTGAGGACGTGGCTCATTGGTCGAGTACCCCTGAGTTCAATCCCCGATACCAAAAAAAAAGTGGAAGGAGGGTTTTGCTACTTTTCTTTTTTTCTTTTTCTTTTTCTTTGTAATACTGGGGATTGAGCCAAGGGGGTGCTTAACAACTGAGCCAAATCCCCAGCCTTTTTCTATATTTTATTTAGAGAAAGGTTCTCATTAAATTGCTCAGGGCCTCTCTAAATTATTGAGACTGGCTTTGAACTCATGATCTTTCTGCCTCAGCCTACCAAGTTACTGGGATTACAGACATGCACCACCATGCCTGGGTACTTTTGTGTGTGTGTGTGTGTGTGTGTGTTTTAATCTAGTAATTCTGAGGGTAGCAGGAGTGTGAGGATAGGCTGTAATCTTATAAACACTTGGAACTTTAAAATTTTTATGGTGCATTGTAAAATGACTCCTGTGAAGGATGAGCTAATTGTATAAACTTTCAGTTCTGATAATGCTTTTATTAGGGAAATAAGGTAGCTGTCTAAATATCTAATTTAAGGAAAAAAATTAAAGAAACAAAGAGCTTAGTATTTGTGTCAAAAATATGTAGTTGCTGGGGCTGGGATTCTGGCGCAGTGGTAGCGTGCTCGCCTAGCACGCATAAGGCACTGGGTTCGATCCTCAGCACCACATAAAAATAAAATAAAGATATTCTGTCACCTACAACTAAAAAATAAAAACATTAAAAAAAAAATATGTAGTTGCCTATATAAAGTCCCTATAGACCGCTTTGTCCAAAAAGTTCCAGTTGAAGGCCCCAGAAAATGTAAGGTTAGCACCTAATCTGCAACAGTTTACTCAGATTAAGAAACAAGAAGCCGGGCGCGGTGGCTCACGCTTGTAATCCCAGCACTTTGGGAGGCTGAGACAGGCGAATCACGAGTTCAAAGCCAGCCTCAGCAACTGCGAGGCGCTAAGCAACTCAGTGAGACCCTGTCTCTACATAAAACACAAAATAGGGCTGGGGATGTAGCTCAGTGGTCGAGTGCCCCTGAGTTCAATCCCCAGTACCAAAAAAAAAAAAAAAAAAAAAAAAAAAAAAGAAAACGGGGATAGGGAACAATTCTATGTACAAACAAAAAATTAAAGATATATCCTGGAATGGAAATATTCCTATAAAAACAATAAAAACCTTTTAAAGCCTTTTAAAATTAAAGGAACTATTCTTTTTTTTTTAATATTTATTTTTTTAGTTGTAGGTGGACAGAATGTCTTTATTTTATTTTTATGTGGTGCTGAGGATCGAACCCAGTGCCTCACGTGTGCTAGGCGAGCACGCTACCACTGCGCCACAACCCCAGCCCCAGGAACTAACTATTCTTTAAAAAAATTATTGGGGGGCTGGAGTTGTGGCTCAGTGGTAGAGCGCTTGCCTAGAATTCATGAGGCACTGGGTTCGATTCTCAGCACCTCATATAAATAAATGAATAAAATAAAAATCCATCAACAACTAAAAAAAAATATTGAAGGGCTGAGTTTGTGGCTCAGGGGTAGAGCGCTTGCCTAGCATATGTGAGGCACTGGGTTCAATCCTCAGCACCACATAAAAATAAATAAATTAAATAAAGGCATTATGATATACAACTAAAAAAAATTTTTTTTTTGGTACTGGGGATTGAACTCAGGGGCACTCAACCACTGAGCCACATCCCCAGCCCTATTTTGTGTTTTATGTAGAGACAGGGTCTCACTGTGTTGCTTAGCGCCTCGCTGTTGCTGAGGCTGGCTTTGAACTCGTGATTCTCCTGTCTCAGCCTCCCTAAGTACTAGGATTACAAGCGTGAGCCACTGCACCCGGCTTAAAAAATATTTTTTAAGAAATTATTGGGGTTGGGGGTGTAGCTCAGTGATAGAGCATGTGTTTAGCATGCACAAAGCTCTGGATTCCATCTCTTGTGTGTGGGGTAACACTTAACCTAAAAATATAAGTGAATAAAAAGAAGAAGCAAAAACATGTGACTATTATATGATCCCAAATAGAAAAAATCAGAATGCCCACAGCATCACAAAGTAATGCCAAAAAAGAGTCAAAGGCATGTACCTGTAGCAATAGAGAGGGTCTAACTAGAGGCAGGAAATACTGTTAGAACTCATGTTCTGGTAAATATTGTTTGTGGCCCTTTGAAAATAACTTTATGTCTGATAAGACCCCAATAGTAAATTTTAATTTACATTTTTTTTCCCTCAGAAGTGAGGAAGATTGAAACAAAGTTAGAATACTTTATAAGATTTTATGAGACTACTTATAAAGTAAAAGATATTTCCTCTGCTGCTCTTCTGAAGTTTCCAGGTACTAAAAGGACACTTATTTCTAAATGACCAGGATTCCTGTCTTTCACTCCTTAAAAATGCAAGATCCCACCAGGAGCAGTGGTGGTGGTGGCAGCAAACACCTGTGATTCCAGCAACTTGGAGGTCTGAGGCAGGAGGATTGCAAATTCAAGGCCAACCTAGGCAACTTAGCAGAACTTTTCTCAAAGTTAAAAATGAAAAGAGCTGGGGATCTAGAGTATCCTATATTTTAGGGTTCAAACAGCAGTACTGGGGAAAAAAACAAAAAACAAAAACAAACAAACAAACCAAGATCCAGAAGAGGAGCCCTGTCAGATTTCTATTCAGCAAGGTACTCTGGATTTATCAAATTTTATACTAGAAACAACCACTGCAGAAGTGAATTTTGATGGAAGCTGCTTTTTAAAAACAGTCTTCAAGCTACTGAGGTAGAATATGAGAAACTGAAAAAAAAATAGAAAGGAAATATAAATGAAGGACAAGGAAATAAAATGTTAATTAAGAAGTTGAGCACACTTTTCCCAGTTTGTCACTCCTTTAGTGACAATTTCTCTTCCAGGCCTTTCACTCCCAAATTTTTGGGAAATCTGTAAATCTCTTGTGCACTATTGGTTAGCTCATCAATAAAGAGAATAAATAAAAGAGATATGACATTTTACGAAACCCATTGTATAGGGAACTTTTCAACATTATCTGCTGGATCAAATTATGGAAACCACATCAGCCTGAGGATCCTGAAAATGACCAAACCATCATAAATCATCTTGAGATCACCAGACTGATGTCATTCTCAGCCTCCCATGCCTACCCCTCACCAAGTTTCCTTTAAAAGAAGAGCCAGGAACCCCCAAAGCATGTCTCTTTCAAAATGGTCCACATTCTCCCTAACGTGTACTCCCTGCTTTTATAAATAAATCTCTGCACCTCTACTGACACATGCTGAAATTCTTTTCCATCACTTTTGTCCCATATGTCAAGGACCCCACCAGTCCTAGGCTGAGTGTTGTTATTTAAAATTTGTTTCTCTAACATGCTGCAGTAAGTTTAGACATCTTCAGGACTGAGTCAGTAGAATAAAATGTGCCTAGCCCATTGTGCTGGTTAGTTAAACCCTCAGAGAATTGTGAAAGAAAGTACCTGATTACTTTTTTTCTTCAGCAATTTCCTATCTCCCCACCACAGTTCCAACAGATATTCAGTGTCTGTTTGCTGATCTTTAAATGCTCAAAGCTCCACCACAGCAATCAGATTTATCTCTTTTCTTTTCCACATAAACCCCACAGTAGAGAGCCAGTCGTTCAGTTTTAAACAGTTGCTTATTGGCTAAATAAATAACTTTCTTTCTTTTTTTTTTTTTTTGGTACTAGGGATTGAACTCAGGGGCACTCAACCACTGAGCCACATCCTCAGCCCTATTTTGTGTTTTATGTAGAGACAGGGTCTCACTGAGTTGCTTAGCTTAGCACCTCGCCGTTGCTGAGGCTGGCTTTGAACTCGCGATTCTCCTGTCTCAGCCTCCCTAAGTGCTGGGATTACAGGCTTGAGCCACCACGCCCGGCTAATAAATTTCTTATTATTTCCTTGAATAAGAGCACATCTTGTTCTTTTTCACCGGGTAAGGTATATGTATGGCTTAGGCATAGTAGCAATATTTCAAGTAGAAAAGGGTAGTTAGGACAGTATTCAGAACAGCTGTTGTTGAGTTTGAGGCGCAGCTTTTAGTACTTTGGTAAAGAAGAAGAAGTGAAGGAACCTTTGAAATGGAAGGTTTTGGTTCCTTGAACTTCATTTTCTCTTCCTTATTTTTATGCTGATTGGTCTCCTTTTCCTTCCCTGTCAACAAACCGTTTCAGTAATTCTGGGTTTTATTTATTTATTTTGCTCTGGCCAACACGCTGGAGGCTGAGTTATGTGCTCACTCTGAAAATGCTCCTTCAGACTTGCTCTGAACTTTCTACTCAATGCAGAGAGATAGTAGGTACTGTGCTGTATGCAAACGGGGGCATATTTTTCTGTGTAGGCTAAAAAGAGAGGAGGCATATTGCCAAATGCCTTTAGAGCAAAAACAAACGTTTGCGATGGAATATTTTGTAGCATCATTGAAAATAAGCTATACTTTTAGAAAACAAAAAGTACAGAGGAATACTAATCTATAAAATAAATTTTTTGGGGAAAAAAACACACATAAAACAAAACATGACTAATACTTCAACAGTGAGTTCACCTCAAGCATTTCATGAATTTCACATGAGCCACCCACTTTTCCTCTGTACCTCTGAAGATTACCATATCAGCAGCAATAATACTCTGTTGTTCAAGTGCCAGATTTACATATCAACGTAGCCATGGCATTCCTGAAAGTAGAATATTCTACTGTTCGCCTCATTTGTGGTTTCTATTATGAGGTTAATTTTTGTTCTCTTATCCTCCTCTCTTAATTCCATGCCACCCCCTACCTCTCGCCAATCAGTGCATTTTTTCCCTTTGAATAGGTTTCCTCTTTTCCTTTCTTCTCTGCCATGATTTTAACTATCTGCAAATTCACCCTGCAAACCATGTTACATTTTAACATCCTCATCACTCAGCATAGCCAATCAACTCTTTGAAAAGATAACCCAAGAACAGAGAAATAATGAATAGTCATTTCTAGAATGGCCTAAACTTTCTTCCCCAAGTTTACCATGTGTGGTATAGATGGATTTCGTGGTCAACTTTGTCTCTTTCTTTTTTCTTTTTTTTGTTTGGTACTAGGGATTAAACTCGGGGCATTCAACTACTGAGCCACATCTCCAGCCCTATTTTGTATTTTATTTAGAGACAGAGTCTCACTGAGTTGCTTAGCTTCTTGTTGCTGAGGGTGGCTTTGGACTCGGGATCCTCCTGCCTCAGCATCCCAAACCTCTGGGATTATAGGCTTGCGCCATCACGTCGGGCTCTTCTCTTTCTTGATAGGCCCTCCCTTCCTTCCTCCCTTTCTTCCTTCCTTCCTCCTTGTCCTTGTTCTTCTCCTTCTTTCTTAATGATTGCTATTTCTAGATTTTTTTTTTTTTTTTTTTTGTACTAGGGATTGAACTCAGGGGCACTTGACCCCTGAGCCACGTCCCCAGCCCTATTTTGTGTTTTATGTAGAGACAGGGTCTCACTGAGTTGCTCAGTGCCTCGCCATTGCTGAGGCTGGTTTTGAACTCGCGATTCTCCTGTCTCAGCCTCCCTAAATGCTGGGATTACAGGCTTGAGCCACTGCGCCCAGCTTATTTCTAGATTTTATTGGAAATTGTTTAGCAAAAATTTCCATGCCAAAATTGCATCAGACAACTTTCATTTTCAATAAAAGTTTGGAAAGGGCAGGGTATTATTAAAAATTTCAGGCTCATATGTGTCAAACTTAATGGAAAGTCAGCTGGAGTCTAACAAGCTATTTTAATGAGCTTCCTTTCTCTCTGATGTTCCTCTGGGGATATGTGCCTAAGCAGACCCATGAGGCTCTGGTAGTAACATGATCATCTTGGCTCTGTTTAGACACCTGTGTACTCTTTTAGCCTTGCAGTAAGAGAAACAGCAGAAGGAGAGAGATGAACAGAGAGAAAGAGAGAAATGAGGGCAGGGAGGGCATGCAAAGTGGGAGTGGGCATAAGGCTATGCTGCCTGGGATGCTCCTACAAGAAACTTCAGCAGCAGTGGAGGCTGGATGCATCATAGGCCAACAGTGCTTCTGTGTGGGGTGCCTGGGAGTATGTGCAATGTGTTTGTGTATATTGGGGAGGGAGTGAGGGAAGGAAAAATATGTGCATCCTTTAAAAAGCAATTGCATGTGTTGGAGGTTCTTTTGAGAAGACAATATAGAAAGGAAAGATTGAAAATTATGAATATGGAGTATGCCCCAGGATCCTAAGAGCATATTCCTCTAAATTTCCCCAGTCCCTTTTTAAAAAATCTGGTGTCTTCACTTTTTCTTTGCCCCCAGTCTCTCTGATGTTTGGCTCTCTCTACCCACTATAAACATCCTTTTAAGCTCAACTCATCACATAGATATTAAAATTGATTTGTATTATTTTTTACCAGGTTCTTGTTTAGTGAGTGATCTCGGTCTCATGCATGTGTGTTCTTCCCCTCCTGGATTATAAAATCCCTGAGGATTTGTACTTAGAGAAGTTAATATATCCTCTTGTTCTCTCTCCACCTCTTCCTTGCCAATTCTGGGTACTACTTTTTCTAAATTTTTGATTTGTTTTGTTTTTGTTGTGCTGGAGATTGAACCCAGGGCCTTGCACATGCTAGGATGTGCTCTACCATTGAGCTACCTCCCTAGCTCTCTGAGTACTTCTTAACATGTAACTGTGCAATACTTCTTCTTTTTTTTTTAATTTTTTTTTTTTAGTTGTAGATGGACACAATGTCTTTATTTTATTGCTTTGTATGTGGTGCTGAGGATCGAACCCAGGGCCTCACACATGCAAAGCAAGCGCTCTACCGCTGAGCTACAATCCCAGCCCCTGTGCAATACTTCTTTATAAGATTTTCTTCCCTCCACCAAGTCTTTTATGACATGATTAGGATTCATATTTTCCGAATTAAGAATTGTTTACAAGTATTTCCACACTGTTTTGTGTGTGTGTGTGTGCTGGGGATTGAACCCAGGGCCTCTGGCATGCTAAGCACCCACTCTAACACTGAGCTATACTCTCAGCTGTACACTTTTTAAAGTGAGCGTGTTTACTTACACTTGAATTTTAAAAATTCTATGAAAAATTTTAAATATGCAGAAGTATAAAAAAAGAACTTCATACCAACCACTACTATATTTAACACGTTTGTTTTTCTCTTTAAAAGTTAAATATACAGCGGTCTCAGTAAACTGCCAAGGTTGCGATCCTTCAGTCACTAGGATTATAGGCCTGGGCTACCATTTCTGGCCCTGAGACGCTTTCTTTATGGCAGCTGAGATTTAAGAAGAGAGAGGAGCAGAGGAGCAACCCCTAGAAAAGAAGTTCCACTCTAAAGCAGTGTCAAGGGCTTGGCTGGGGTTGGAGGGTTGAAGCCATGGTGGATCTGAGGCAAAGAGGTGCCTGAGATGGAAAGGAGATCTGTGTAGGCTTTCCTTCCGCTCAGGGTCAGAAAAGACAGGGCTTGATGTTTCTTGTGCTACAGGCAAGACCTGGCTGGGTGGCCTTACCATGGAAACTGACCTACTTTAGTTTCCCCTGAAACATTGTATGGATCTGACAGAAACCATTCAATCTTCCTGTAATTCCTTCTCAATTTAGAGTTGCCAGATAAAACAGATTGTCGAGTTACATTTGATTTTCAGATCAACAATGAATAATTATTTTTTTGGTAAAAGTATATCTCCAATATTGCGTTTGGAAATACTTACACTAAAAGGATATTTTTTTATTTGAAATACAAATGTAACTGGGTATCCTACATATTAATTAATAAATCTGAGAAGTCTACCTCAGTTGAATTTGGAAGGGTTACCAACATGTGTTAGAAGTCTTTGAAAAGGTATGAGCCCAAGGCTTTTCAGGAGTAACATCAGTAAACACACAATATCAGGTTCTCAAAGGCCTATGATAGGGGGCTGGGGTTGTGGCTTAGTGGTAGAGTGCTTGCCTAGCACATGTGAGGCACTGGGTTTGATCCTCAACACCACATAAAAATAAATAAAATAAAGATATTGTGTCCATCTAGAACTAAAAATAATTTAAAAAACAAAGGCTTATGATAGGTTTAGACAATGACAACAACAAAAACAAATTCACTGACTTTATTAGGACACAGATATGTTTAGTTATTTTTTAATAAATTCTTTGAAGTATATAATTCACTCAAAGCATAAAATATAGTGACATTTTAGTATATTCACAGTGTGCAATCACCACCAAAATCAATTTTTAAACATTTTCACCGCCTAAAAAAGAAATCCACTAGCTATTAACATTCATTCACCTGACCCAGCTTCCCTCCTTCCCTGCTATTCCTCAACCTGAACACTTGGCAACCATTAATAGACTTGTTCCTTTAGACCTGCCCATTCTGGGACATTTCATTATAAGATGAATCACACACTATAGGGCCTTTTGTGATTGGTTTCTTTCACTTAACACACAATTTTCAAGGTTTAAGCACACGGTAGTATGAATTTGTACTTTATTCCTTTTTATGTCCAAATAATATTCTTTTATAGCTTTTATATAATATTTTATCGCTATGCAAGTGATTTCTCGGTTCATCCATTGATGGACATTTAGCTAATTTCCACTTTTTGACTATTAGGAATCATGCTACTGGGAGAGAACATTTGTATACAAGTGTTTGTGTGGTCACACATTTTCACTTCTTTGGGTATGTACCCAGGAGTGGTTATATGGTAGCCTTATGTTTAATATTCTGAGGAACTGCCAAACTGTTTCCTAAAGCACTTGCACCATTTTACATTATAATCACCATTTTTTTAAAAAGATGGACAGAATGCCTATTTTATTTATTTTTATGTGGTGCTAACAATCTAACCTAGTGCCCCACACACTCTAGGCAAGCGCTCTGCCACTGAGCTACAGCGCCAGCCTTCTAATGATCATTTTTAAAATAAAGAATTTAAGCCGGCACAGTGGCACACGCCTGTAATCCTAGTGGCTCGGAAGGCTGAGATCAGATCATTAAGAGTTCAAAACCAGCCTCAGCAATTTTGCGAGGCCCTAAGCAACTGAGTGAGACTTTGTCTTTAAATATTTAAAAAGGGTTGGGATGTGTGGCTCAGGGGTTAAGTCCTTGGTACCAAAAATAAATACGTAAATAAATTTATTTATTTATTTATTTATTTTTTATTTTTTTATTTTTGGTACCAGGGATTGAACTCAGGGGCACTCAACCACCGAGCCACATCCCCAGCCCTATTTTGTGTTTTATGTAGAGACAGGGTCTCACTGAGTTGCTTAGCGCCTCGCCCTTGCTGAGGCTGGCTTTGAACTCGCGATTCTCCTGTCTCAGCCTCCCTAAGTGCTGGGATTACAAGCGTGAGCCACCGCGCCCGG
>PVHX01022973.1:0-26618 GCA_004024805.1 Geosciurus inauris
AAAAAAAAAAAAAGGAAGTCTCAATTTATGAACAAATACCCAATTTCATTATAAAAATGAAGTGATTTGATTTTCTTCAAATAGTCTCCTTTTTGCTCATTCTTAGCAGTTATTTTGTGAATATCTTTTTTTAAAGGAAGGGTTAAATTGATTTTCTACATAAACACAGGATGCAGCATAATATTAAGAGCAATTCTTAAATAACATGCAAATTTAGTAATGTATTTATAACTGCTTTTTGCAACATTTCAAACTACTAAAAAATCAAAATATTAGCTATATTTTCTTTCACAGAAAATATCTGTTGCAATGTATTCAGCATATCATCAGATACACTTTTTGAGGTTAAAAGACATCAAGCTGGGTGCAGTGGCTAATCCCAGTGCCTGTAATCCCAGCAGCTCAGGAGGCTGAGCAGGAGGATTGCGAGTTCAAAGCCAGCCTCAGCAAAAGCAAGGTGCTAAGCAACTCAGTGAGACCTTGTCTCTAAATGAAATACAAAATAGGGCTGGAGATGTGGCTCAGTGGTCAAGTGCCCTGAGTTCAATCCCCAGTACCCCACCCCCCAAAAAGACATATAGTAGTAATAATAATGATAATAATAATTGAATATTCTTCACTTATTGATCACTTTCTGTATTCCAGTAAATACTTTAATGCATTATGTTTTTATCATCACAACAATCCTATCAAGTAAATACTGTGATCATTTGTGTTTTATAGATGCAAAAATTAAGTTTCAAGATAATAAATATCAAAAACATCCAATTAACAAGTGAGGGAATCGAGAATGAAATTCCAACTCTGGTTTCCAGGTCTGCACTCTTAACCTTAAAGTTTCAGCTATTGTTTTCCAATATTTTCACTTGGTCCACAATGCAGCATTTGGAGGTGCAGCCTAATCACTGAGGAGAGGTCCTGGAAGGGTTTGTCTTGACCCCAGACCCCTTACTGTCTTTCTCTCTGCTTCCCATCTGCCATCATGTGAGAAGTTTTCCTTTACCACACCCTTATGCCATGATGTTCTGCTTTGCTTCAGGCCCAAAGCAATAGAGCCAATCCACTATGGATCGAAACCTCTGACTCTGAGAGCCAAAATAAATCTTTCCTCCTCTAAGTTGTTTTTCCCAGGTATTTTGTTTCAGTGATAGAAAACTGACTAACATAACTATAATTGTGCCACCATATCTCCCATAAAGCATTTCATTTCAGGATACACATCCTCACGTACAGTAGCCGTCCCTGAAAGGGTAATTGTCAAGTTCTCTCACTATCCTTTCTTGTGCCCCTAGGTCCACTGAACATCCAAGCATCTCTTTAAAAAGGATGTTTCACCTGGGCACACAGGCCTTCATGAGGACTTGATCACCAAGAACAATAAGCCTCCTGATTCTGAGCTCCAATCCTTTTCATCTTGGAGCTCTGACCAAGATGTATAAAGATGCCAATTTATTTCTAAGATTAGTTAGAAAATATATTATTAACCAGAGAGTACAGACACACTACCCTTGAAAACATCGGTACTATTTTATTTTTTGGATGATTTACTGGCCCAATGATTCAGTAATAGCTTGGATTTGGATGAAACCTCTGGGGCAATAGCCAAGCCTGGAGAAGAGGACATTGCCTTAAAATCCTTCTGTGATGAGGTTGATATCCATCAGACAAGTTTAATCGCATGGATATAAATTCTTCCTGGTCCTGTGTATGTGAAAAAGAACTGGATTCACCAAGAGTGTCATTTGAAATACTTGAAGATTAGTCTTGTAAAACACCCAGAGCACCTTCTTACCTAGATTGAAATACCAAACTCCTGTGACAGTCGTTTTACTCAGGTTTGAGTCACTGTGACCAAAATACCCAACAAGAACAACAAAGAGGAAGAAAAGTTTATCTTGACTCATGGTCCAGAGGTTTAGTCTATGGTGGGCAGATTCCATTGCTCAGGGCCCAAGGAGAGGCAGGCATCCTGGCGGAAGGGCATGATAGAGGAGCACTGCTCCATTGATGAGAGAGGAAGCAAAGAAGAGGAGCAGGGAAGGGGCTGCAAGGAAGATGAACTCTCCCAGGGAACTGCCCTCTCCGTGATCCACCTCCTGCAGCTACATCCCACCTACTTGTAGTTACCACCACAACTAGGATGGACTGATTAGCTTACAGTACTCACAGTCCAATTGTTTAGCCTCCAAATCTTCCTGCATTAACAGAGGAGCTTTGCAGGAGAGACATCCCATGTCCAAGCCATAACAACAGTGATGATGGCCGTCAAAATGTCATGGAAGATGAGTATGAGCAAATATTGTGCTGTATGTGTGTATAGCATTTCTGCCTTCAATACATTGCTTCCTATTAATAGGTAAGAGAGAAAAGAACTAGACACGCTGAAGGACTTTTTTTACATTTCACTGAGTAAATGGTAACAGAACTGAAGAAAACAAGGTTGGCCTTCTAGATTAGTATACTCTTCAAATGTCCTTCCTGAAATGTGCTGCAGTCCATCACACTTAACCTACTCTTTCCACACCTCCAGAGGAGATACCCACAGATACACCTATTTACTTTGGCAGGAAATCAAAGAAATAAGCTTGCAAAGCTGGCCCTTTCTTTTCGTGCATTAACTTCAATTTCTCCTTTCCACACACATACTGCAAGAACATCAGGTAGATCTGTTTACTTCCGCCCCCTCATCCCACCGCTGCTCCTAAAGTGACATATTAATTATGGCTCATTTGAAATTTTCTCTTACAAATGTAGGCTCAGACTTCAACACCTAAATGAATTATATATACACCATGCAAGCCTGTTTGTTTCAGGTTTCTTAAAGGAAGAAAATGAATGCAGTATATTAATCATCAAACCGATGTCCCTGATGGAAAAATAAATTATTTAAATGAGTAACACTCTGGGTTTTTTTTTAAAAAATATGCTACTTTCTCAATAATTTTTTCAACATTTGAAAGGTTTTCAAGCCAGTTAATGTTTGAAAAAAAATGTCACAGTTTACTGCCAAGGTGGTATAAGGACCACATTAAAGCTGTGTATAGGCTACACAGAGTTAATCCAAACTGTTGGGGCTTATCATCAATTGGTTCTGCAGTTATCAAATGTATTGGATGGTAATCTAAAAAGGCTAAGATGATCTAAAAGTGAAGACTGTCTGCTACAGACCTAAATACATTTTATCCTCTTCACAGACAAAAAGCATTAAAATCATAATGTAAGATTTGTTTTTAATCTTAACTTCCTAATGTACAGAGTGAGGAAGACAAGTGAACTGGCCACAATATGTGTTTATCCAGTCTTTATTCAGCTGATTTAAACTTCTAGAGAGTAAATTCTTCAAGCTTCCCATTTTATTTAAAATCATATTAAAATTGTATCACACATACAACTAAAAATTACAGGGATGAAACTACCAATAAGATCAAATACAAGGAGAAAGATATAAAACTCACTGGGGGGAAAACCACCTTAAATAGAAAGTAAGTTGTCAGAGAAGTCATTGAAACCACCACCTAGGATGTGCAGTATCAGTGAAGGGGGAAGAAACGAACTCCCAGGAATACCCAGTGAGAACAATTTACTAAACTCAGCAGGTACAGGGAAGAAATTTAGTGATGAGAGTTATATTTGTTAGGAGAGATTAATTGTTTTTTAAGAAGAGGAAGATTGAAAATGTATGATAGTGTAAATTCAAGAGAATTTAGAGTATTTAAATAATGGTCAGAGCGGGTGAAAATGTCGATGGAACCCACTTCCGCATTGTCACTGGAGGACCTGGGCTTATGGGTGCTCTACCACATTCAACAAGACTTCTAAGGTCATGCTAAGTCATCTACCTCCTAGACAGTAGATCAGGGAAAGAAATATGGATCAATGTGTATGGCAATTTTTAATGGGCCAGGATGTGAAACCCACCACTTCTCTTCAAATTCATTTGGGTATAACTTGTCACATGGTCACAAGTAAATATTAGACAAACTGTGAAAGGTAGTTGCGTGATGGTAAAGAGAAGACTATGCGTTGTTTTTAATAGGTAGCAGTCCCTGCCACTATATGCTGCTGCAGCCATTATAGTCAGGTTCACTCTTCTTCTCACACATAGAACCCACTCAATAATATCCTGAAAAGACACAGTTCACTTCCTGTAAGTCTGTGGGTTGCTGACTTACTGGGTTTTTCTCTTCAACTTTAGGTGGTTTCTGGTCCTGTGATCTTTTTCCCTCCCCCATATATACCTCCACATTAATGATAGTGCAAAAACAAGGAAACTTTGATAGATTCTATGCCACAGTAATGGCAGATCCATTTCAATGATGAAACCCTGCTAGGCAGTCTGTGAAGCCCCAATTCATAAGAATTGGGCAAGGTCCAAGTCCCTGCCTCAACAATCCAGGAGAATTTACTGTGTGCATTGTTCTCTAGGATCCCTGACTTTACCTCCTGGAATACTTTTCCTTGTTCACCATCCTGCATGGCTCTATCTGAAGTAACCATGGAAAAAATGTGATCATTTTTAGAGGTCAAAACCATCACTGTCTATTTTCTGCTAGTTTGGAGAACTGAGGGTTGTTTTATGATAATCAGGAGTTTTTTTAGGACCATAATCATTTGTTCTATTGGCAACAGGCTTCCCTCAAAATCTTTGCCAGAATCTGAGGAATTTGTTTCTACTTGGTGCATAAATAATCATCCTCTAATTCTTTTTTCAGATTAAGGACTTGGGCCTCTTACATTCATTTAATTTTTTTCTTTTGTTTACTATCTTGTTTTGCTTTCTAGTGTTCATGTCTTTCAACCAGGTAATAATTAGTTGAGGTCATCTAAAACACTATGATTAAGTGAAATTTTGGGTGTTGTATCTGAACAGCTCATCCTTTCTATATTTCAATGGCTTTTAGTACATTTATAGATTTTTGCAACTGACAGCAGAGAAAATTTTAGGACATTTTCATTACAACACAGACAAATCCTATGACCATTCACTACCATATACCTGCTCTTCTATCCCACCTCTGTACAACCTATTACTTTCAGTCTCTATAGATTTGACTATTCCGGACATTTTATAAAAATGTGGTCATACATCATATGGTCTCTTATGACTCACTCATTTTACTTATCAAAATGTTTTCAAGTCTTATTCTTGTTTAAACATATCACCCTTTCACTTATTCCTTTTTCTGGCTGAATAATATTTCATTGCATGGAAATACCACATTTTGCTTATTTATTCATCAGTTGATAGATATTTTAGTTTTTTCTACTTTGGGGATATTATAAATAATGCCACTGTAAGCATTTATGTACAATTTTTTGTGTATATGTTCTCATTTCTCTTGGATTTATACCTAGAAGTGGAATAACTGGTAACACTGTATTTTGGTAACACTGTATTTAACCATCAGAGGAATCAGCAGAGTATTTCCCATAGTGAGAATTTACATTCTCAACAGTGTATGACGATTCCAAACTTGTCATAATCTTGTCAACACATATTATCTGAGTTTTGCACATCCATCCTAGTGTCAGCCACTTCTCATGTGCTCATTATCCATTTGAACATCATCTTTAGAGAAATGTCTATTCAACTTTTTTGGCCATTTCTCAATATGACTTTTTTTATTGTTTAGTTGTAAGTGTTCTTATATATATTCCAGATATAATTCCTTTATCAAAAGTATCATTTATGAAGTTTTTTTCCCATTCTTTGGTTTGTCTTTTCACTTTCTTGAAAGGTAATTTTGATGAGTCTAATTAATCCATTATTTTGTGTTTGCATGTGCTTTGGGTGTTGTATCTGAAAATTCATTGTCAAATACAATGTCCTGATAATTTAACCCTATGCTTTATTCTAAGAGTTTTATGGTTTTGGCACTTATGTTTGGATTGTTTATTAATTTTGAATCAGTTTTTGGACACCATGTGACATCAACGTCCAATTTCATTATTTTGTATATAGTGATCCAATTGCCATTGTTTGGGGAAAAAAACCTTCTTTCCCTATTGAATTGTTTTGACAACCCTATCAGAATCAGTCAAACGTTGAAATGTGCTTATTTTTTGGACACTCAATTCTAATTTGTAAATCTATATGTCTATCCCAATGCCAGTATCACAACGTCTTCATTACTTTTCCTTTGTAGTACACAATATTTCACAATTGGGAAGTATGGTTCTCCCAACTCTTGTTCTGCCTTTTCAAGATTGTTGTGAATATGGTACTTTAAAGTACTATATGCATTTTATAATTAGTTTGTCAATTTCTACAAAGAAGCCATCTGCTATTCTGACTGGGATTACATTGAATCTGTAGATTAATTTGAAGCATATCCACTTAACAATATTGAACCTTCAATGTCAAAACACGAGTATGTTTCCATTTACTTTTAAAAATCTGCTTAATGTTTTATAGATAGATTTAAGAGTACACTTCTTTCATATCATTTATTAGTTTTTTTTAAATATTTTTTTGCTATTATACATTAAATTGGTTCTTTATTTTCATGTCATATCATTTATGGCAAGTGTATAGAAATACAGCTAATTTTGAGTATTGAATTTATGTCCTCCAAGTTTGTCAAACACATTTCTTAGCTCTAACAGTGTTCTGGTGCATTACTAGAGATGTTCTACATATAAATTAATGTAATCTGTGAACAGTTTTGCTTCCTCATTCCACTTGCAATGCTTTTTATTTCTTGACTCACTGCCCTGTTAGAATCTGTTGTGCAGCAGTAGTGAGAGCAGGTGTCCTTGTCTTGCTCTTGGAGGGAAAGCTCCCGTCTTTCATTGCTGAGCACCATGTCACCGGTGGGCCTTTTTAGGTTAAAAACATCTCATTCTGTAACTAGTAGAATGTTTTTATAATGAAAAGGGATTGTATTTGTCAGATTCATTTTTTGAATCTATTAAGATGAATAAGTGGGGTTTTCTTGTGTTTTATTCTATTGATAATGTGCATTACATTAATGGATTTTCAGATATTAAACAAACATACAGCCCTGGGGTAAGCCTCACTTGGTCATGGTAGAATTCTTTCATGCATGGCTTGATGTGGTTTGCTAATATTTTGTGGATGATCTTTTGCATCCATGTTCATAAAGATTGGTCAATAGCTTGTTTCTTTTTCTTGTGATGTCTGTCTAGTTTGGATATCAAACTAATACTGCCTCAAAGAATACATTGGGAGGTATTCCCTTTTCTTCTAATTTTTGGAAGATTTTGTGAAGATTTTAATTCTTTTGTAAATATTTGGCAGAATTCAACAGTGAATTAATCTGGTCCTGGCCTTTTATTCATGGATAGATTTTTATTACAAATTCAATCCTTCTAGTTGTTATAGACCTTTCCAGATTGTATCTTTCTTCTTGAGTCAGTTTGGTAGTTTGTGTTTTTCTGGGAATTTGTCAATTTTATCAGTTACATAATTCTTAGCATACAACAGCTCATAGTATTTATTTATAATGCTCTTTATTTCTCTAAAGTCAGTAGTAATGTTCTCCCTTTGATACTTGATTCCTGTGGTTTGGCCTCTCTCTCTCCCTCTCTTTCTCTCTCTCTTTCTTTCTAAGTTTTCTCAATTTGTCACTTTTTTCCAAGAATCTGGTTTTGCCTTCATTGATTTTCTGTATTGATTTTCTATTCTCTATTTCATTAATTTCCACTTGATTTTTTTATTATATTGTTCATTATATTGGTTCTAGGTGTAGTTGTTTTTATTCTTCCAGTACCTTAAGAGTGAGTCAAGTTTAGATTGTTGATTTCAGGTCTCACTTCTTTTTAAATATAGGCATTTATACCTATAAACCCCTATCTATGTATTAGCTGCATTGCACAAATTTTCGTATTTCCACATCTTTGTTGATATTCACCTCAAATTATTTTTTTAATTTTAATTTTTACTTTTCTCTGACCCATTAGTCATTTAGAAGTATGTTGTTAATTTCCATGTATTTTCCAGTTTCTAAAATTTCTTGTGGTTATTAATTTTTCATTGTGTTTAATCACGACCAGAGAAAAAGCATTTTACATTTTTATCCATTTAGATTTGTTTCATTTTTATTCTCCAGTATATATTATGGATAATGTCCCGTGTGCACTTGAGAAAAATGTGCATTTTTTGTGTGTGAGCAGCATAGTCCACAGATGCCTGTCCTAGTGTGTTTGTAGAGTTGATTTTTCTATCTCTGTCTCTTCTGCCTGTTGTGCTATTCATTATTGAAAGAAAGTGAAATCTCCAACTATTATTCCTAAATTATCTATTTCTCTCATCATTTTTGAAAACTAATTTCATCTATTTTAGTATTCTGTTATGTGCATACATATTTATAATTTTTATATTTTCATTACAGTTTGACCCTTCACCATTGTAAATTGTCTCCATATCTAGTAACATTTTTGTAAAGTCTATTTTGCCTGATACTAATACAGCTGCTTTAGTTTTCATTATGGTTACTGTTTGCATGACAATCCTTTTTTCATCTCTTTACTATTTGTATGTTTGAATCTAAAGTGTATCTCCTATAAACAACAAATAGTTGAGTGATCTTTTCTGTTTTTTTGTTTGTTTGTTGTTTACCTAGTCTGACAATCTTTGCTTATTTTACATTAGTTTTTTTCTACAAATGATAAATGCTTTATGATATAGTTTGTTATTCCATTTCAATATTTTATTTGTCATTTTTGGTTCCTGTTTCTGTTTTACTGCTTTCATTTGCACTCAGTGAATATATTCTTTTATAGCATTTAAATGTCTTCAATAATTCCTATAGTTTTTGGTAATTTCTTTAATGGTTGACTAAGAGTTTCCTTTTTGCCTCTTATCAAAAACAGCTTTAAATTATACTAACTTATCTCCAATGAGAGAAATGTTAGTCCTACACAGCTCTACACCCTTTTCCACACTTTTTTGGGGTATTATTGTTACATAATATATAATTATACATTATACAATTATTATACTAGTGTATATAATTACATATATAATTTTATATCAAAAATGTTAAAATTCAACAAAGCATTGCACTTTATATCATTTTATATCCTTTAAAGAAGTTGAGAGTGAGAAGGAGAATAAGCATATTTTATCACTCATGTTATTAATCTTCTTGTTTATCATTTCTGGTTCATCAATAGAGCTATTAACCTGCATTTATCAAAACTGATACTCATTTTAGAGTGTCTTTAGCCTTGAACTTCTCCATGCTCTATTGCAAATAATGTCCATTACTTGGGAGAAATTTAGAAGTAACCTCTATGGTCTGCTTCTTCTCCCTTCTCCATCCTCTACATCTGGAAAAATCTCTGAGCAATGGTAGGGATGGCTGAGAAATGACTTGTTTCTCAGCAATGCCCTCACCTTCAGGAACTTGGCACTCAGTAGACTGGGGCAGGATATGGAATCAGCTGCAATCTCTTCAGCTTGCCTCTCTGGGCATATAGATTCTACCCTTTGAGCAAGGGTAAGGATGGCTAGAGCTCTGGTGCTCCTGGGAGAACCACACCCAAGGTGGAGCTCCTTCCCATCAGAGCGAGCTAGGTAGAGAAGGAAGACTCAGCCATGCTTGACCAGAATTTAGCTTCTGCAACAGTTTGCTGAGATAGGATGATAAATGTGAGGCCCTTTCCCTCCCAGGAAGAAAGCCCACCAACTGGGAACTAGGAGGGGAAAGAAGACTTGTGTTCTTGCCTACATCAGCTTGAAATGGAGTTTCTGCCTTTCTGAAAGGAGAGGTAGGAGGCTCTTCACTCTTTACCTAATTTTAGTTTTTGAAATTAGTTTTTCTTCATTGCTGTATGTCAATAGGGTCATGTCCAGGAATCTTACACTTTAGTATTTTTTTTCCTGTTTAAGTGAGGAAGAGGTCTGCAGCACTCCACATATTATCATTCCAAGTGTAGAACTCCCAACCTCTTTAATTTCATCTTTGATATTATGTTGAGTCTGTTTCTTTAATGAGAAGTGCTACTGGGGCTTGGACAAAGTTTTCTTTTCTCAGCCTTCAGTACTCCAAAGAGTTGTTTTTACATTCCTGGGAAGCAATTTATAATTACAAATCAACCCAGTCTTCCTTGAGGTCATCTTATTCTTATTATATCTTGTTAAATGCAGCAAAGAGAAGCACAAACATTCTGGCTCTTACTAACAACTTTCCCTAGACTGGCACATTCAGTACATCTTCTTTCCAGGTGGTTGTTCACAATATTTTACCAAATGCTTATAACTGCAACATAGATCTCCAATATCTTTCCAATTTCCAATATTTGTCTCCTTGCTTTCTACTGACCAATTGCTCTTAAGTCAATGCCCTGTTTGGCAAAATTTGATATGGCAAGAATATACTTCAAGATGTTAATTTCTATATTAATTAGATGAGGCAAATACTCAGTAAACCAAATTGAAGCTTACTTCTTGCTTATATAATTGTACTGAGTCAGTGAACAAATCAGTAGGGTAGTACTCTTACCCAAATTAATACAAAAATAAAAAATAAAATGAAGAGACTCTTTTATGAATGAGGTGCAAAATATCTTTCAAACAACAATCAAGAATATATATTTTTCGTAAAATTAAGAAGTCATAGAACTACCACATGAGCTAGCTATCCCACTCCTCAGTATATATCTAAAAGATGTAAATCAGCATACTACAGTGATGTAGACACATCAATGCTTACAGCAGCTCAATTCACAATAGCTGAGCTATGAAACCAACCTAGGTACCCATTAATAGATGAATGGATAAAGACAAAGTGCACATATACACAATGGAGTATTATTCAGTCATAAAGAATGACATTGTGACATTTATTGGTAAGTGGATGGAACTGGGGAGTATTATGCTAAGTAAAATAAGCCAGTTCCAAAAAGTCAAAGGTTAAATGTTTTGTCTAATATGCAGAAGCTAATTCAAAAAAAGGGGAGGAGATAAAAAAAGAGAAAGGGAAAAAAAATGGAGAGGGAATTTCATCAAAATAGAAGAAAGTAGAGTAGATGAAAGGGATTGAGGAGGAAGAAGAAAAAAATATGGCAAAGAGGGAGAGCAGTGGAATGAATCTGACTAAACTTTCCTATGTGCATGCATGGATGTGGCATGGTAGGGTGGGTTCCAGTGTCAGGTGCACCCACGGGTGACTAATTCAAAAAAAAAATAGTAAACTCTACATGGATTGAAGAAGGATCAATGGAGTGGAGGAAGGGGAGCAGAGGTCTGGGGAAGTGCTGGGTAATGAATTGAAGCTGGTTTTGTTGCATGCTTTTGTGATTATGTCAGGGTATATCCTGCTGTTGTACATAATTACAAAGAAGAAATTAAAAAATTAGAAAAGCTTATGAAACCTCTCTTCATCATGGATACAGAGATTTTTATGAGCATGTGTAGGTAGGCACAAATCATCATTAGGCTAAAAGTATTTTTCAAGTTAATTTGAAGGTATGTCGAGAGGGGTGTTTTACAGAACATGGTAATGTTAAGTGGGGGGTTGAAGTCCTGAAGTTTTGGAAAGTATTTTCATTTCATATGTTTGTGGAGAAGGACATTTGGGAGAGAGATACTGGTTCCTCTGTTATATTTTCACATAGGGATGAAAATTCCTCTCCACTCCCTAGAAGGGAAAATTAACGAGTAAATGAGCATTTTTAGTTTCCTTTGGCTCTGCATTCCCTCCTATGGTGTCAGGGTTGCATTATGATCCCCTAAATTCATTTTAAAAGAATAAGTCACAGTTCTCAGAATATGACTGTATCTGGCTATAACACCTGGAAAATAATCAAGGTAAAATGGCATTATATGATGATAGAACTGGTGTCCCTATAAGAAGAGAAGGGCAGGATGCAGAAAATAGGCCAGGGCCCACCGCGGCACACACAGTGAGAAGGCAGACATCCACAAGCTAAGGAACTAGGCTTCAGAAGATATAAGCCCACTGTCCTCTTGACCTCCAACTTCTACCTTCTAGAATCAAGAGAGAATAAACTTCCATTGTTTAAGCCATCTGGTCTGTGGGTGCTATGGCAGTCCAAGAAAACAAATGCATAGGGGAGCAAGGGTAATGTACAATTGGTTAGTTTAGGAGAAGTCAGTCATGCACATAGCTTCCATCCGTAAGCAGTAGACAGTGAGCGTGGCATCTCTTCACTCCTCCAGAACACAGTTGATAGGTAAGCATGGCAGACTAAGTGCCAGGAGAGATCCCATTAGTGAATAACAGAAAGTTCAGATATGACTCATGTCTGAGGAAATCTAGAAGCTAAGGAGAGAGAAAAATGTGGAAACCTTGTGTACACCAGAGATCCTAGAATATAAAGAAGAGCTGTGTATTTAGGAATCTTCCCAGGGAACTCTGGGAAGCTGACACCCATATTCCCACCTCACTGGGTAGTGGGAACCTGGGGTGCAGAATGCAGTTGTAAGCAGCTGGCCAGAATAATTCATTTCTGCTGACCAGATTATTTAGATCCTTCCATGCTAAGAGGCAGCAGACATTTTGAACAGATGGAAGAGGGCTTGGATATGAGCTACATGGACAATTACTGGCTAAGGGTTTCACCAATTTTCTAATGAGGACTATCTTCTATCAACACCATACTCGTTAAATAAAGTATATTACAAACATATAGAGCCAGCTCTAAGTGGTGTACAGTCAAAGCTAACACAACTCAATAACCACAATTCATTTAGTTCACAGTATGGAAACTATGACAATCGTGAGGAAAGCACAGACTTTGGAGCTAGATTCAATATCAAACATATGCCTTATGAGCACTAGTGATGCACTCACTAGCTCTAGCACTGAGGAGAGAGGAGAGAGTGACGGAGAGAGAGAAATGTATTTCTGCCATTGTGGATTTGGGCAGGTTGTTTTTATCCCTGAGTCTGTTTTCTTATATGATTAATGAAGATCATAATAGCTATTTGTGATAGTCCTTGTAAAGATTAATTTTTTTAAGAAAAAAGAGAATGTGTTTAAAATATACTTAGGACAGTGCCCGGTAAATAACTATATCTTAAATCTATTTCCTTATCACTTCTGTCCACGTTTGCTGTCTGCAAAAATCAAAAAGTTAAAAGAGCCCCCTTAGGTATTGTTCAAATGAGTTAACCAAATTATTGTCATAGTCAAATTCTGAGACCTAAAGAAAGATCACTGAACAAGGGCCAGCTTTTGCTTCAATAAACCAGCTCTTGTGTTACTAGGATAAAACTTACAGGATCTTAAGCTTATTCTTCCAGAAGGTATGAATATGTGTATTTTTTTCTATTTTGCCACCTCTTTCATCTTCATAGGATTGATCTCAGGATAAAAGCAGAATCATTTGTGAAATAGAATAGAAAAAATAGAATAGTGTGCCACAAAGAATAGTGTTTATAGCAGCTCAATTCACAATAGCCAAACTATAGAACCAACCTGGATGCCCTTCAACAGATGAATGGATAAAGAAAATGTGTTATATATACACAATGGAATATTACTCATCCTTAAAGAAGAATGAAATTATGGCATTTGCAGGTAAGTGGATAGAACTAGAGACTATCATGCTAAGCAAAATATGCCAATCCCCAAAAACCAAAGGCTGAATGTTTTCTGTGATATGCAGATGCTATTCACAATAGGGGGGCTAGGAAAAATAGAGGTACTTTGGATTAGTCAGAGGGAAGTGAAGGGAGCAGAGCAGGTATAGGGGTAGGAAGGATAGTAGAATGAATCCGACATTATTTCCCTGTGTACATATATGATTACACAACCAATGTGATTCTATATCTTGTACAACCAGAAGAATTAGAAGTTATACTCCATTTATGTATGATATATCAAAATGCCTTCTATTTTCACATATAGCAAATTAGAATTTAAGAAAGGAAAAAAGAAAAAGAATGCGGGAAGGAGAATGTTTTCTGATTCCAGCTTACAGGTTTGCCTGAGGGAGAAAGGAAATGGTGTAAAAGTGCTTCGTAAAACTTAATGTGTTCTAATAATAATAACAACGACAACAACAATAATAATATTCAGGTTCAGAAATAAAAATAATAATCCTTTTCAACATTAAGAATGATGCTAGTACACTAGAGAAAAGATAGCCTCTTCAAAAAATGGTGCTGGGAAAACTGGAAATCTGTATGTAACAAAATGAAAGTAGACCCCTATCTCTCAACCCTGCACAAAACTCAACTTAAAGTGGATCAAGGACACGTGCATTAGACCAGGGACCCTGCACCTACTAGAAGAAAAAGTAGGCCTAAATCTCCATCATGTCAGCTTAGGAACTGAATTCATCAACAAGATTACTGAACTGCAAGAAGTAAAATCAAGAGGTACTTTGGATTAGACAGAGGGCAGGGAAGGAAGGGGAGGGGGGAAGAGGGGAGGAAGGACAGTGGAATGAATCAGATATTATTACCCTATATACATATATAATTACATGACTGGTGTAATTCTACATCATGTACAACTGGAAGAATGAGAAGTTATACTCCATTTATGTATATGTCAAAATGCATTCTACTGTCATATATAATAAAATTAGAAAAAATTTTAAAATGAAAAAAAAAGAATCCATAAATGGGATGGTATCAGACTAAAAAGCTTCTTCACAGCAAAGGAAACCATCGAGAAGATGAAGAGAGATCCTACAAAATGGGAGAAAAATCTTCGTCACCTGTGCCTCAGATAGAGGATTAATCTCCAGGATATATAAAGAACCCAAAAAACTTAACACCAAAAAATAAATAAATAACCCAGTCAAAAAATGGGCATAGGAACTGAACAGGAACTGCACAGAAGAAATATGGTCCATCAACAAATATATAAAAAAATGTTCAACACCACTAGCAATTAAAGAGATGCAAACTAATACTATACTAAGATTTCATCTCGCTTCAGCCAGAATGGCAATTGTCAAGAATACAAGTAATAATAAATGTTAGTGAGGATGCTGGGAGAAAGGTACACTCATTCATTTCTGGTGGGACTACAAATTGATGCAACCACAATGGAAAGCAGTATGGAGATTCCTCAGAAAACTTGGAATGGAACTACCATTTGACCCAGTTATCCCACTCCTCAGCATATACCCAAAGGATTTAAAAATTTAAAAATCATACTGTAGTGATGTGGCCATTTCAATGTTTATAACAGCACACTTCACAATAGCTAAGCTACAGATCAATCTAGGTGCCCTTCAATGATGAATGAATAAAAATGTGAAATATATACACAATGGAATATGACTCAGCCATAAAGAATGAAATTAAGGCATTTGTCAGTAAATTGATAGAACTGGAGAGTATCATGCTAAGTGAAATAAGCCAATCCCAAAAAACCAAAGGTTGAATGTTCTCTCCCATATGCACATGCTGACTCACAATAAGCATGCGGGGAGGGGTTGTGGAGGAGCGGAGGTTCACCAGATTGGATAGCAAGGAGTCTGGAGAAGAGGAGTTTTGGAATGGGAAAGACTTAAGAATGAATCAGGCATAACTTGTCTATGTTCATATATGAATACATATAATATATGAATACATTAGAGAAAAGATAGCCTCCTTTAATACATATATGAATACACAACCAGTGTATACACAATTCAGTGTATACACAACCACATCATGTACAACCACAAAAAAAGGAAAGTTATAGTCCATGTATGCATGTCAAAATACATTCTACTGTCATGTATAATTTAAAGAACAAATAAAAATATTTTAATAAAGAATAATGTTATACTTTCCTATGCAGTACATACTAACATATATATCCAGTAATATATCATTATCTCCCATTTTTGAGAATAAGATAAAAGCAGTGTAAGAGGGTGAATCAATCTCTGTAACCCTCAAAACCTGTACTGAAAATAGTAGGTAACATGTAGTTCAGATAGCATATCACTCTGTGTGTTATCTGTGCTGCATTGAGCCAGGTTCTCAACTTGCCAAAGCAGTTGCCAGTTTGGCTAAGCACTCTAGGAAGAAATTTTCATTTCTTTTCACAATTTTAGGGAGTGGCTTCAAATACTCACAGAATCCAGCCTACATATTTATAATCTCAAAAGTTTTGATTAGGTACAAATTACTCTTCAAATTACTTTTAAATCCTATCTAAGGCAATGAGCTACAAACTTTATAGGCAATGTGTTCCTTTCTCTTATTTCTGTTATCCTTTCCCTTCAACTAGTCCACTTTCCATAGATCAGAAGAATTTGGCAGGGGGGGATAAAACAATAACTTTCCTAATTGGGCTTTCTGCTTTTATTCTTTTCTTTCTTTCTTTTTTTTAACTCAGGGGCACTCAGCCACTGAGCCACATCCCCAGCCCTATTTTGTATTTTATTTAGAAACAGGGTCTTATTGCGTTGCTTAGTGCCTCACTTTTGCTGAGGCTGGTTATGAACTCAGGATCCTCCTGCCTCAGCCTCCAGAGCTGCTGGGATTACAGGCACGCACCACTGCACCTGGCCTCTGCTTGTATTCTAATTTCAAATCCTCCCCAAACATTTTTTCCTAAATCTAGTCCCTTTATTTTTTGTACTTGAAACATAGATTTAGGATGTAATAAGATTTAATCCATGCTGTCCTATCAAACAGTTATTTATTTTATTAGGAAAATATCAAGTCTACTCTATACAGGGCACAGGGCTAAGCTCTTGCAAGATCACCAAGAAATAAAGGACCAGGCTGACGGATAAAGTCAAATACAAAAACCACACAATAACCATACTTTCCCTTCTTTTCTCTTTCACATTTTTACTCAAACTTATACTCCTTTCATTAAATAGTAATGATCTATAATCAAATAAATAATGCTGAAAAGTGTGTTTTGTGCATTTGGCTTCATATACAATTTTCATAGCTGTGACATGCGATGAAACAACTCACTGTTTAGAAATCCCTGCAAAATCTACATTCAGTGTTCATTTACAACAGAACAATCACATAATTTGAACACAGTGTAAACAATATAATAAGCAGAGAACAATCTTGTGGGTGATACCAAAGTTTACTTAAACAGATTGACAAAGTCCTCACCAAAAAAAGCAGGCAGTTTGCACAGTTTGTTCCAAGCAGGATGATACAATTACTGAACTCTGTTGTAGATGCCCAGACCCCCTGAAGTGCTCTCATAGGAAGTCATTTTTCTCCACATCACATAGTTTATATGGTTTGTCAGAAAATACATAAACTACATTAAAATGAAGAAATGAAGGGAGCTCATGAGTAGAAAAGAAGGTTTTAAAAGGGAGTAATAAGTGATTGCTTTCTCTACAGTTATTTTTTTCCTCTTACCCACAAATATTGTTAAATATCCTTCAACTGATGCTCATTGATGAAGGTAACCAATGGAAATATCTCAGCAGAAGTAATGGGTCCCTCCAAACCCAATGTGATTCCCAGAGCACCAGCCCTGACCTTTCAGGTTTCTTTTTTTGGTTCCAAAGCTGACTTAGACATTGTTGAAATCATGAACGTGTTAAGTGGGAGTAGTCATAAATCAGCATTTTAAAGTCTGCTGCCAGCATGAATTCTCTATATTTGAAAGTGGAGAGGGTGATTTAAGACCACGCTCAACAGGACTTCACAGTTGTTAAATGCAGTTTTCTAGGGATCTGGTAACTGAAATATGACAATCTTTTTTTAATCAGGCTTTCCAAATACAAAAGCTTATACAGATACACACATAAACCCATGAATGTTAGAAATAAAAAAGTGAGAAATATCCTAAAACACAATTTTCATTTAAAGGACATTTAAGCACAGGATTTTATTTGAAAGTACTTGAGCTTTTTTTCGTTATATAAAATTATATAAAAATGCCTTTGCTTCTCTCTTTACTGAAATTAGAAACAATAACAAAAATTAGAAGAATATATCAAATACATTTATAGCTTGATCAAGAAAGTGAAACTTAGTAACAAATTTCTTTGATGAATGCAATATTTTTAAGAGTGTATATTCTGTGAAGAGCCAATGTTTGTATACAAAGTTTGAAATAAATTATTTTAAGGTAAAGATAAAATTGTATCCCCATGCAAATGAGTTTGAAAATAATTTTTAAAAGTAAATCTGAAAAAATGGATAGTGTAATAATTGGGCACTTTGAAAACAATTGGTTATTTAAATGAAGTCTACCTTTTTGGAGGACACACTTTATAACATGTCTGAGTTAGTAGAAATAAAGAGCCAGATTATGGTGTCTGTCACATCTCCAGACACACACAGTTGAATATGGTGCAAAACTCTTCTAAAACAGGTCTGGTCAGATATTTAGTAGAAAAGGCAGCCGTCTACATGGTGTGAATTGAGAAATGCTGGAGAGCATCTCTGCCAAAATTATCTGTTCCAGCCCCCGTGTTCTTGTCACCATTTCTCCTGTAAGCATTTAGAATTCTAAACACTAGTCATTATTTTTTCGCATCATTAAAAATTTTTACCAGAAAGCAAACATATTATCTAAGAAGTCATTAATAAGTCATTAACACCTTACCTTGAGTTAAATCAATCAGACCATACAAATAGTTTACTTAAAGGCCTGGAGGGCGCATAATATCAAACAGGTAATTTTGATGAGAGTATGGAGTTTAAAAACACAACTACTGGGCCATTTTCTAGGAAGGGATCCTAAAATACTGGGTTATTTGTCAGAAGAACAATTGCAGAGTCATACATGCAAAATGGAGAAGATACAAAAGGGAGAAAACCTATGGCATCATTTTCCTCCAGGCCAATGAATATAAAATCTGAGTATGATTGACAACTTCAAAACACAGTAACAGTATATTGTTTATATTCCCAGCCTAAAGAATACAGACTTCAGTGACAGTCTCAACTTTACTGACAACACTTCCGACTGTTACAGAGTTCTCAGCACTAGCAGGTATCTGATCATAGACTGAACCAAAGTGTCAGACCCAGCAAACACACATGAGTATTTTACAGTGATACACATCTTAACCTTAATACTTGCATATAGTGCCATCAGTCATATTATTCATAAAAATCAGTTAACCATGATTGAATTATTAAAATTGCATCCAGATAATTCTGACAAAAGCAATTAATGTCAGTTGCAGAGTGTATGTTTGTGGGCACAGAGAGGGATGTAGCATAAGGGTATAATCAATATTTCTAATTCAGGCAGGTGGTCTGACAGTTCTGCTAGGTTCTGTTCGGACACATAGCCACACCCTACCTACCATTAAGTATTCAGAAGCTTCAGGTTCTTTAGACTATTGGCCTATAGTCACATGTATTGCCCTGATAGTCAGTAAAGGAAACGTCAAAATAAGGGCATGTTATTGAAAATTACACAAGTGGAAATTCTCTGAAGTAAATCTAAAAAATAAATAAATAAAAGAATAAAGCTGTTAAACGAATATATTTTCATGCTTTGGGGCTATGTGTTTAACAGTTTTCTAACTGTTCACTCATTTATTTAAAAAAAAAATACATTATTATCTCCTAGAGTTGAAATTAGATATTTAATTGACTGGGGGGAATGAAAGTCACTCACTTTTAAGTAAGGCAGCTACTTAAAAATATTTCGATAAAATGTTTCAAACAATCACAATCAGCCCAAATTCTTGGCAAACTTTCTTTTGTGTATATATAGTTGTTTTTAATAAATGTCATACTGTAAGAACTAACTCCTTCAGAAACATGTTTATCTTAATTAGGAAAGTCAACAGACTTCTAATGGGAAGAAATGGGTATTTTTCTCTGTGGTATCGAAGGCATCAAAGGCCCAGTTCTCCTGCCAAACCAATCTTCCTTCCTTCCTGCCTTTTAAACCCAGGTGATTGCAGACAGCTGAGCAGGCATGTTCCCCAAAGCCTCTGCTGACCTGGCTCCCACTCCCATCTCTGCTCTGTCCTCCCATCTCTTGTGCAAGCTCTCCCCCTCTCCCTCTGCTTTTTTTTTTTTTGCCTCAGGAAACCTAGGGATATTCATGGCACTGAGGCAAATAATGTGGAATTAAAAACTAAATTCTTGAGGCCTTATCCTAGCAACAAGACCATCACCATCTGTTCAGAGGACAAGCCTGCCATTATCTGCTGCATTCTTTATACAAACTCCATCACCTGTGAGGGGAAAAACACTGCCCTTTTCCTGGGTTCTCTTTGTCACAAGAGAGAGTGGCCTATTTCCCTCAGATCCTACAGATTTAAAGAAAGCAAATATGACTAAGACTACTTTGAGCACATTTAAAGCGATATATCAGAAGTCCCTAAATGGCCATTCCAAAGTAATCTGATAATTGTCATCTGTATATCATGAAATCTGACAAAAAATATACTGTTTATGTCTCTTGATAGCCATTATGTTATTAAATTAGAAAAGAGCAAATGAAGTGACTATGTCTGTATTTTCAGTGTTCAGAATCTCAGTCCTTTAGACATTGGCCTATAATCACATACGTTACCCCAAAACGGTTGTCCTAGTCATTCATTTATTTTCAGCTTCAAAAATTTTATTCATTTTACCTTTCAAAACCACATTGAAATTTATATTTTGCAAATGGCATTAAAATGTTATTTCAGTGACTTCAGGGCGAGAATCAATTCATTTAGACATCTAGAATAATGCAGGATGAAAATATTTCCCTGGGAAAATGTTTAAAACAGTAAAGACAGTAACTAGGCTATATTTTATGCAGTAAAATTTATATTATTAGGAATAAACGAGGTTTATTTCCTCTCCTAAAATAAGTCCATAGAAAAAGTGAATATTCACAGAGCATATGAAAATTCCAACCAATCTAAGGAGCAGGTAAGGGAGAATCTCCACTGTTTTCTTCCTAGAAACACACATGGAGATGTCTGATCCAATAAATTCAGAAAAAAAATTGTGAATTTCTACTATATACCAATCATTGTATAATGCACTATTTAACATCTTTTAAAAATCAACATTTTTTATGATAAATACATCAACAAATAGAAAGTAACCCTTGAAGCACAGAAAATATTAAATTTAGTTTTGTCTGGCAGTAGCACACACCTGTAATCCCAGTGACTTTGGAGCTGAGGCAGGAGAATTGCCAAGTTTCAACTAGCATTGGCAATTACAACTTATCTTAAAAGAAAAAATAAAAAAGGCTGAGGATGTAGCTTAATGATAGAGTACCCCTGGGCTCAATCCCCACTACTAGGAAAAAGAGAGAGAGAGAGAGAGAAAGATAAAATATTAGCTCTAAAACTAGTATTTATCTGGTGTTTATTATTTTAAAATAAGTTTTCCTAGATTATCCCATTTGATACTCCTAAGAGCCAACTATGCAGACTCAGAGCCCTCACTATCACTCATTTAAAAATGAGAAAACCTAAGTTCAGAAAGGCTTGTTGATTTGCCCATGGCTCCCCATGCTAAGATTCTAAAATCTTTCTTGTTAAGATTTGAAGTAACTATGGTATCCAAAAAAGATGTTATTTACATTCAAAACATCAAGAAGAAACACATATGAGCACAAAGCCTCAAGCTAAGGTAGCAACAGGTCTCTGTTCTCTTGGACAGATAACTGACATAATGGTTGGCCAGTGTTCAAAGTGTCTGACGTAGGCTTCCTTTTCATGAGTATCCCCAAATTTGTTTGTAAATTTTGAACTGAAGTCTACCCTGTGGCTCTTTTTACTCTTTGGTTTTAGATTGCACTTTGTATTTCTATCATCTGTATATTGGGCTGTAACAATTTCCTCCATGGGTCCCACAAAGGCTTTTTGAAAAATTGTTCTAGTTCCAGTCATTGTTGAAAGTCCTTGCCAATAAGGTAGATGCTGAGGAGCAGATGAATAATTGTCTTCTTCCTATCTGTGAATATGCTTGATGTGAAGGAGAAATGTTTTAAACTTAGTTTTGAATCATTTGAATCACCACATCATTTGGCCCAGTGCCATGAATATCTGTAGGTTTCCTGAGGGGGAAAAATAATTTGAATTACACAAGGAGATGGAGAAAAATGAACAAGGAACAACAGATGTAATACTACTACACATCTGCAGTACAGTTTGGATACTGGCTGTCCCCCTGTGACCCATGTGTTGAAGGTTTGTTCCTGAACCACAGTACTCTTAGGAGGTTGTGGAAAGTTTGGGAGGTGGGGCCTCATGGGAGGCACTTAGGTCATTGGGGGTGTGCCCTTGAAGGGGATATTGGGACCCCAGCCCCTTGATTTATCTCTTTGCTTCCTGGCTGCCATGAGGACAGCATTTTCTTCTGCTATGGGCTCACACTATGATGACTTACTACCTCACCACAGGCCCAAAGGCAATGGAGCCAAGAGACCATGTGCTGCAACCTCTGAGTCAAAATAAACCTTTTTTCTTTTTAAGCTGATTACTTCAGGAATTTTGTCACAATGATAGAAAGCCCACTCACCCAATCTGTATGGTTGTACCATATCAGAGTATGACAAAAGCACACTTGAAAACAATTACCAGATAAGATGTATTACAAGATCACAGAAGGGAACTTTGACTTCACTAATAGGTATGCAGAGGGTGATGGGAAAACTCTTATATACCAGAATAATTGACTTTAGAATAATTGGGGCTACTGAATTATAAGAGAATATTACAAAGTAAAATATTTATGAAAATATAGTTCAAAAATTGTTGCAAGATTTTGGACTCCACAGAAATGTAAAGTGGGATAAGAACTAGTGGTGTATGCTCATAGGCAGTCAACTCAATTCCAAGACTAAAAGAAAATAATTTTTCAGTTTACTTTGGCCCAGGCAAGATGTAACTTATACAAAACAAAACAGTTATGCAGAAATCATTATTTCTGACCTTTTTTTTTTTTAATTTAAAATGGGGTTAATGAAGTCAACAGAAATGTTTTGACCTCAATGTGGCCTGGGGACCTCACTTTCTCTGTTCTTAGAATAGAGAACATAGCAATTCCTTCAGAGTCCTTTATTAACATGGTCACAAAGGGAAATAAAAGGAGGAAATGATTGGATGGGCCACCAAATAAAGGTGATCACATCTATATTTCTCACTAGTAGAACTGAAAATTGTGTATAAGGTTTCTTTAAGTAAAAATATTTCTAGGGCTAGAGGGTCTAACTACTCAATTTACCTGGGACTTCAAGGGATTCTCAGAATATGAAACTTTCAGTGCTAAACTGAGAAAGTCCCAGGAAAACCAGCAGGAGTTGGACACCCTAGCTAGCTATGGGATAACTTAGCTTACAATTTAATTGGCCATCAATGCTCACAACCTTTACCATTTCTTTATAAAACATTTTGTGATCTTCAGAAAACTTGGAATGAAATCACTATTATTCCACTCCTCAGCATATACTCAAAGGATTTAAAAACAATATACTACAGTGACACAGCCACATCAATGTATACAGCAGCTCAATTTACAACAGCTAAGCTATGGAACCAACCTAGGTGCCCTTCAACAGATGAATGGATAAAGAAAATGTGCTACATATACACAATGGAATAATATTCAGCCACAAAAAAGAATGATTTTATGACATTTGCCAGAAAATGGTTGGATCTGGAGGCTGCTATGCTAAGTGAAATAAGCCAATCCCCAAAACCAAAGGCCAAATATTCTTTCTGATATGTGGATGCTAACACACAACAAGAGGGTGGGGGGGGGAAATAGAGGTTCATTGGATTAGACAAAGGAATGAAGGGAAGGGAAGGGAAATGGGAATAGGAAAGACAGTGGAATTAATCTGACAAGTACGTCCAAGTACACTCTACTGACATGTATAACTAAAAAGAACAAAAAAATAATATGAAAATAGGACAGCTTAGGGTCTGAGTTTCTATTATGAGAATTAAGAACCCCAAAATGCTCCTAAGTATCATCAACCTAGGATTTCCATTTTACTTTATGCAGGCAACTCTGGTGTTGTCAGTCTGAGAAGGTGACCTGCCTTACCCAGCGGATTCATCCTGTGTTACCAAGAAAACCTCCCTTTTGCCTTCCTTGTCTCCTTCCTGCTGCTGAATTATCAATTCACCCTATTATACCCACATTCCCCTTTAGCAGGCATGAGGACCTGATTATTTGCAAGTAAGGTGAAACAACAACAAATAATAATAATCCCCAGCCCACCACTTGTTAACAGCACAGGAACAATGCCCTCTCGTTCAAGGGAAGCGGTAGGATCCCATGGATTGCACTGGAGGTCATCAGCACACCAACTCTTTACTTAAAAAACTGAATTTTAAAAAGTGTATGGGAGAAAAGTATCAACAATTGGTCACGTCTTTGCCACGTAAACCACATGTAAAGTAACTAAATAGTTAATGAAAGAAATTTTCTTCTTTTAGAAGAATTTTAACCAATAAATACAGAAAGAATGGTGGGATTAGAAAGTCACTGCTTTGCAACCCTGAAAGATATAAGAGATATAAGCATGATCATCAATGAATGTAAAATCAGTACTTGAAAAGCTGTTAGGGAATTTTAAAAGGCCAACACATCACCATTCAGGCTTAGACTCCTATACAATGAGACAATCATTTGCTATATATCTCATCCAAAAGGCATACATGGCATCACCTATGAAATGTTCTAGCCAGGGGAAAAACTAAACAAAACACACCTGAA
This sequence comes from Geosciurus inauris, assembly GCA_004024805.1. Taxonomy (NCBI): domain Eukaryota; kingdom Metazoa; phylum Chordata; class Mammalia; order Rodentia; family Sciuridae; genus Geosciurus; species Geosciurus inauris. The sequence continues at coordinate 24,569 of PVHX01022973.1, forward strand.
ACTAATCACAGCAGATGTCTCTGGTGCTCACTTCTCACCCCTCTGCCGACCTCTGATCTCAGCTGCAGCCCTGGGAAATAGATCTGTCTCACTGCATGCAAGCATCCAAAGGAAAATGCGAGGCAGTGGGCAAATTTGGGAAGCTTCTCAACAGAGGCTTGTTGTCTATAGCAGGCACTTGGATACCCCAACCTACATAGGTTTTCCTCTTTTCCTATCTTACTCTTTTCCCTCACTCCCATATTGCCAAGTCAAATAAATTATGAGTACCTGCACTTGAAGTCCTTGCTACAAGCTTCACTTTGATAAAAGCTTTAGCTAAGTCATTAATGGAACTGAGACCTAATCACCCATTTTCAGGAAACACAGGAAGTAGAGGAACTAACGTTTGCTCAAGGAATGGGCAATCTCAGGACAAATAGCTGCTATTCCCAACAAATCAATTATATGAAAAGAAAGGAAAAAGGGAAGAAAGGTGATAGGAAGTAAAAAAAAGTGGTAAGAAAGGTAGGGATGGAGGAAGTGTTTACAGAATAAGAAAGACCTAAAACATAGCAACTGACTACAATCTGTGAATCTTATTTGAATACTGATTTCAGTTAAATAGCAACAAAAGAAGTTATCTTGGAAACAAGTGTGAGAGTCTGACTACAAACTGAATAGTAGGTGATATTAATACATTCCATTGTCCCATATATAGGACACCTATAAAACTAAATTGAGCAACAAATATAACACTTATGGTAACTTTGTTGCTCAATTTAGTTTTTGTAGGTGTCCCATATATGGGATGTCAAGACATAATGGGTTTTAAGAAAAGTTTTCTTAATTTTGTTAGGTGTGATAATGGCAAGATGGAAGTGGTTATATAAAAAGAAAATCTTTATTGGATAAGATACATACGGAGATATTAAAAAGAGGAAGGTATTTTATCTGGAATTGTTTTAAAATACTCAAGCAAAACAAAAATTCAAAAATAGGGAATGAATGAAATCAGATTGTTAAAATCATGATCACTGTTGAAGGTGGTGATAGGAAAAGGGAAATCATTATCATTATTATTCCCTCTACTTTATTTTTTAAATTTTTATGTGGTGCTGAGTATCAAACCCAGTGCCTCACACATGCCAGGCAAGCATTTTACCACTGAGCCACAACCTCAGCCCCCATATTCCCTCTACTTTTGTTTGAAATTTTCTACACAGAGAAATATTTTTTTAATGTAATGGCTTGAAAACCCTAAATTCAAATACATAAATGATATCAACCCTAATTTTTATTTGTTTGTTTGTTTTTGGTACCAGGAATTGAACCCAGTGGTGGTTAACCAGTGAGTCACATCTCCAGCCCTTTTTTATATTTTATTTAGAGACAGGGTCTCGCTGAGTTGTTTTAGGACTTCACTAGTTTGCTGAGGCTGGCTTTGAACTTGTGATCCTCCTGCCTCAGCCTCCTGAGCCTCTGGGATTACAGGTGTGCATCACCACACCTGGCTCCCTTTGTTTTTAATGTAGGTGACTTAGTTGATTAATCTCAGATGTTAATTTCAGTTTGATTCCAATTGTAAGAGGAAAGGACAGAGGCAGTACTGGCACCAGAGTGGTGAAAATGCTATGAGCCATTTGGTATTCCATACGCTTATCTGTCACTTTGCAACCAGAAGTAAATCCCAGTGGACATCAGACTGTTACTGGTCGGCACACTCAAGTCCTCCCCAATTAAGAAACAAAAACCTATTTAATATTTTCTTATACTAAGGGTTATTAAAGCTATAAAAGGGAAAATTACCACCTACATTTTAGTCAGCTTTTTTGCCACTGTGACTAACTGACCCAACCAGAACAATTATAGAGAAGGAAAAGTTTATATGTATGCTCATGGTTTCAGGGATCTCAATCCATAGACAGCAGGCTCCATTCCTGAGGGCTTGAGAGAGGCAGAACATCATGGCCAAAGAGTGTGGCAGAGAGATGCAGCTCACATGGCGATTAGCAAGGAGAAGGGAGAGGGAGAAGGAAGAGAGAGAAGGGGGGTAGTGAGGAGTAAGGAG